>BQNB010006031.1:33298-91093 GCA_026074375.1 Tanacetum coccineum
TATTATGTGTAATTGACTTTTGCACAATTACATAGTGATTGGCCAACAAATATCATTATTGTAATACTTAAAACATCCCTCTTAATTGACAAATACAAATTACGAGGCGTGTCGAACCCGTGCGTTCCATCGAGCTTGGTTTTTACGCAAAATCTGAATTTTAATAATTAGTGTGGAGTATAGGAGCATATTAGCATGAAAACGGGTTGGTTAATGCTAGCAATAAAAATGATTAAATAGTGTTAATAAATAATTTTCTCTCTATGTATAAGGTCAAATCTTGTTGAACCTAAAACAATGATGCAAGAACTCGTTCAGATAACTATTTCTTTTTTAAGATACCGTAACATGAGCAGCAATCTGCGATGCATATAACTCCGGGGGCATGACTGTGGCTGCTAAATATAGCAACAAAGTTGCTAGAAAACTACCTCAAAGAAATGCAATTACTTATGGATTTAGGTTCATTTGGATACAAAGTTTTTTGTGGATACCAGGGGACCAATCTCCACCCTTCATCTTACTTTGGCATAATGGTTTCTGTTTTTCAGTGAATGTTATATTTCTGGTAGCCACGAATGAGTCGAAAAACAAAATGCAAAAAATCCGCTCTAAATGGGCCATAATGCGCTGAAAATTGACAAATTGGGTTGCTGTTTTACTTAACAAGCTATTTAAAACAATGCTAGCCACCACAAACAAGTACACCCACCCAGATGTTTATAGCCAAAGTATATATTAGAAAAATTCAAATCCCATGGATGATGCTTCACATCCCTAACTCATTTATAGATGGCAGATTCTATGATTTTGTAACCCCGTGGATGATGCTTCACGTCCCTAAAACTGCCAGAAATATTCAATTCGAGGGCAACTAGAGAGCCAAATCGTTTATGGGTCATAATGGTTTTAAGTCATAAATACTCCAAATTAAATTTGGGGTACTCAATCTTTATATATACGAGGCATGCAGACCCGTGCGATGCACACGGGTTGTTTCTAATTGTTAATTTTGTAAGAAATCCCAAACACCCCCTTATCTGGTTCTAATTAAAAAAGATAAGCTGCAAGCTGTTGCAAGCTTCTGCAAGGTTGCTGCAAGCTTCTACAAGGTTGTAGTAAGCTGTTGCAAGCTTGCTGTAAATTTAGGATATAAGAAACATGATTTATCAAAAAAACACGAAAAGCAAAAAATATATATGAATATCTACAATTGATAGAGTCACGTACCTTAATAAGCCTTTCTATGAATCAAGTGATTACTTATAATTGAAAACCAAGTAAACCAATCACCTGCAGTGATACCAACAAAAAAAACGAGAAGAAAATTTTGTAGCTTTACATCACCGTCGACTTTTATATTATATCTTATCTATATTCACATCGATGGACACCGTCACCACCAAACAGCCACAGCGTATCAATGCTCTTTATGACCACATCTTTTTAAGCCGACCTAGAATTTTTGTAAAAAAAGGATCCCAAATTGACCATTAATGAATAAATGGGTCAAAACGGCCACCATTAGCAATGTTGTTCCTGAGCCTCTACAAATGTAGGTGACGCACTCGTTGAGCAGAAACTTATGTTGTAGAAACGATGCTTTATAAAATGTTGTTATGATTGGGAGTGAACCACTTTAACTAAGTTTTCAAGGAAAAGTGGGGAACTTTGAAGTCGCAGTCGCACATGCATCATTTGATGAGCTAAGACTGATCCTGTTAACAACCTGCACACAGATAAGTTATTTAGTGTTCAATAATTAGGCCAGACCCAGTTTCTAAAACATAGCAAAGTTAGTGAAACTGGTTGCTGCAACTACATACAATGTATCAACGACTCAGATTGGCTTATGATGTACATACCACATTCCAATATGCAGGAGGAACTGAAAAAAGCGCCATGTATTACATTTACTCATAACCAAACTTATCAGTAGGCTGCAACTTTCAAATATCAAGAACATATGCTCATTTTTTCCAAAGCTTTGTCTGATGTCTGATGGTGGTTCACCTATCCGCAATCCCCATTGATGCCCAGCTTGCATCCTTAATTGCTCTTGAATCTTGCAGAAACCCTTGAGATTCATCTTAAAGATAGGGGTTGTAAAACATAAATATTTGCTCTCTATCTATTCAAAGGCATCATTGTTGTCTTCATCAGGCAATGGCTCCTTCAAGGCGTTGATAAGCTCTTCTTCATACCTGCAGAAAGGTGGAAAACAATGCAAATCAGATGGCGTTCTTAAAATTGACAAAAGTTCATTTCATCCCTTTGAGATCAAGTTTCGTTTATTCACTTATCCACAATCATTACAAATCAAGAATTTGAATACCAATGTAATAAGAACCCAACTAAAAAGCTTATAAGCTGTCATTTCTATATTTCACTTATGATTATTTTTTGCTTGCAGAACATGATTTCGGGAAGAAAAAAACACGTGTCATTAAAGTTGTAGGTTTTAATTATGTGCTAAAGCTTAACTCTCTAGGCGCAAAGGTTTATGCATCTGTTAAAACCAAATTGTATATGAAGTTTAAATATCAGCAAACTAAGTTGTTTGTATAGAACAACTGAATGCTAAAACCCCAAAAAAGCGAATAACAGGATGTGAAACTACATACCTCAACATTTTCTCCGATGCGAGTCTAGCAGCAGCAACTACCTTTTGGCTTGGCACCTATTTCACAACACGGTTTGGATCAGGTTGCATTAGAGAATCCATTCTCTATAAGCTTGTAATTGAGAAAACATAACAATAAATTACTTAAGGAAAAATATAAGTTCTTGGGGATAATACTTTTTTAATATAATCAGATGTTTAATGGGAAAAATCAGAACATGATCCTCAATCCACAATGATCAAAAAAGAAGACCTGATTACCACACTCGTCATTCTTATTACATTCTAACCATGAAGAGTTTGCACTATAGTTAGCGTGTCCGAAACGGCCCAACTACTACTTTATTTTCCTCCTTACTCCCCTTATTCTTCACTATAACAACAATAACAATAATTAAACAATTACAACAAAATTAAAGGTTTTAACAGAATTAATTAATTAATTAATCAATACCTTGTGATAGCCACTATTCACGACGAACATCAAGTTTACTCTGTTTTAGTTTAGCACTTCTATTAACATGTATAAAAAAACAAAAATAAATAAATAAAATTATAAATTAATCAATTCAAACACAAAATGTACACGTTTTTTCTTTCCACCATTCAAGATCACAAAATCCATGGTAACAAAATCCCCAAAGAAAAAACCCTAAAAAGGGATTTTCGAAATAAGGCAACAAAATTAGAAAGTGAAAAGATGGATCGTAAATTGGAGATGAATTTGAAGAATATGGGTTTTTTTTTTTTGAACGGCAAATGGAATTTTATTAAAAAAAGGGCTAGAAAGAAACTAGCAGACGATATACACGCAAAAACGATCCAACAAACAAAGAACGAAAAGGAACAGAAAAACTCTAACGAAACGAACTCGCAAAACAACCAAAGGCTATTAGAATAAGAAAGATCCCACCATGGCGCCAACTGAATTAACTCCCATGAACGAAACCGAACACCCGAGGCATCATACCAAAAAGCGATCTAACCGGCATCCTTTGTTTGTCTCGATAAGGCATTATGAAGAAGAATAGCTTCTTTAACGTTGCCATAATAACTCCAAATCTGAAGATCGCTAGGAAAATAATCTTTCCACGAACGTAGTTGCGCGAGAGAGAACAACCCGTGTATATTTCCATTGGGGTCTCTATAGCTCCATCGTTTATCAGAATCTATCTCGTCACTAGTTAGAGGACCAATATAATCAATCCACGAAGAACCAGACTCAACAGCAATATTTAAATCATTACCCGGGGGTGTAGATGGAGGCGCAATGATGGAGTCTTTTTCAGGAGCAATAACTGGCGTAACATCCTCATTATCATCAGTGGTAACATTACCACAATCACCCTGAGAATGAACTCCAAGAATCTCACCAGCATCATCTTCCAAATTCTTTTCCATGCAATCCTTAATACACCCATCATTATACAAGACCGAATCATCACGAATCTCGCCTTCTTCAAAGGAGTCCACAAGATCACTTTCCACCCCACGAACATCCTCCTCTCGCAAAACCCGACTAGAAGGCGACACCGAATCATTGTTAACATTCTTAGGGGAATCTGAATCACAACTATCGACATCCAAATGCTCCTCATTTTCCAAACTTTCATCCAAACTAGGACCCTCTGCATCCTTCCTTTCCAGAGGATTAGACTCGGAATTGACCTCCATCGATTCAATATTGGGCGCCCAATATGCAAACTCAGTAGCGATAATACGATAAGTCCGATTACGATATGAAACTATAAAGGACTCTATCACACGATGTAAAGACTCTGTAAGGACACAAACCTTCCCATGAGACATTGGTCCATCACTTACCATATCCGTAAACACGCTGCTTCCCCACCGACCACCCAACTTCTTATAAACCTCTGGAGCCCATGATGCCAATGGCAGACCCACCAGGTCTATCCAAACACATCTTTCATCTGGAATAAAATCGTGAGAAACATCTTTGAACTCCAAAAATATCTCTTTTAACGCCTTTGAAGTCTTGACGCTTTCCACTTGATCCATAGAGTCGAATTCCAACCAAACCCAACGTCCCCCAACATATCTAAGACCAACATCATCGAATCCCTCAGAAGACATATGTTTTAGAAGCTCTGAAATGACACTTAAATCTTTAACTTTAGCAAGAATACTACGCTCCATACCATCCAAATCAATACAATCGTCTACCGAGATAGACATCACCGCTTCATTACCCGCTTCCTTATATACCTTGTTACAATCCGACACCCCCACAGATTCTGCTCCAGCATTACTTGTACCGTATTTGCCCGACATGTCCACTGATTTGTTGCCCAGGACCGCTTTAGCATACGAGTTAAAAGACTGAAAAACATTTTCGTTGATACTAACAGATTGAGAGTTCGAACCTACACTGGGTTTGCCGTCCCCAGAACGTTCCACAGGTCTATTATAAGTTCGACCATACTTCGCCACATCGGCAAATAAATGAAAACCACCCATCCATGCCGTTCTTAGATTGGAAACTAACTGATTGATATCATTAACGTTTATAAAACGTACAAAACCAAATCGATGACCCGATTTGGATCTCTTTGCAGCTATGTAAACATCGATCACCACACCCCATTTGTTACAAATATCCCAAAGATCTTGGACCGACGCATTCCATGGGATATTAGAAACAAAGATTGATGAAAACGACTTATGTTCCTCACGAAAATTAGGATGGGATTTGTTGGGAATACCTTTGTTACGTTGCTCTTGACGACGATTATTATCGAGATGATCGTTCCTTTTGCTTTCTGAATAATTATTAGATCGGTGACCTGTGCCAATTGCCATCGTTATTTAACAACAGAATAGCCAAGATCCGAAAATAGGATTGAAAACGCCTATCATTTGAAATTAGGTTATGTGAATTATATAGAAATTAGGTTATGTGAATGGGTTTATTTAAAATGCAAACGAGTTAATAGTAAGTTTAGTCTGTTATTAACCTTGTTTAGTGTAGGGCTGAGCAACGAGTCAAACCTGAACCGAAACGATTAAATCCGATTTAAACCAAGAACTGAATTTTTGGAAAACGTGAATCAAGAACCGAACTGAAGTTAACATAGTGAAACCATAACCGAACCGAAGTTAACCTAGTGAAACAGATTTAGATAGTTTAGGTGCATTTCTCTTGGTTTTGAACCGAATCGAACCGAAACCGAGCCGAGCCGAGCAAAACCAAAACCGAAAACATAATTATATAAAACCGAAAACCGAACATAATATGGTCGGTTCGGTTCGACTCGATTTATTGGATCGGTTCAGTTTTCGATTGATTTTGCTCACCCCAAGTTTAGATACCTCATGCAATTTTTTGTTTGAAAATATATTTCAACAATGAATCCCACATCGACTAATTGAAGGAAATGTTGGCAGGTTATATATGGTATTGTGTCAAAAGTATTTGTGTTTAGAATAGTATAAAGTCTTCAAATTTGAGAAGGACATCCGAGTAAAACTTAAATTCTACTTGGATTTCCTTGTGAGATTTGAAAACTTATATGATCTCTTAACCTTTTTATTTATGTTTACGAGTCATTGAGTCATTTGGAGCCTTTTTATTTATGTTTATGAGTCATTTGGATTCGTGCGATAGATTGGTTTTGCGTTTTGATAAACTAGTATTAAACTTTTGATTATGTCTAAAACTCAACTTTTTTATTTGTTATTGTAATTTACAAATGGCTTCGAGAATGGTTTCACCATAGCCAGTGTTTCACCCGGATTTGCCCTATTGTGTACATGACAAGCTAGATTTGAAAAAACCTCCAAATTAAACACATAGCAACTAGTCATGTGATAAATAAAGTTCTGGGTTTCATTGTGTTGGTCTAGTCTGATCCAACAAGGTATAATTGTCGGTTTTTTCGTAAGACCGAACCGGACCTGACCGACCGGACCAAAAATAAGGAAGAGGATGGACCGATGACCAGACCGAAATAGGTTCGGTCCAGTTTTTCGGTCCGGTCCGTGGTCTCTTTTGCTCACCCCTAATCCTAGATATTAAGTCGATAAATCGATCTACATTGTTAAGCGATCAAAGTGTCAACCGACTAACTAAGTAGTAGTTTCAATAAACATACTATGGGATTCACAATTCAGTTTAAGGTTTAGAGGTCATATAAGTTTTCAAATTGTGAAAAGCAACCCAAATGAAATTTAAGCTTTACCTGGGAAACCATTCAGAATTTGAAGACTTAATACTATTCTAAATAAAGATTCCATATATACAGTACCATATATAAGCTGCCAACATTACCTATAATTTGTCGATGTGGGATTCAATGTTAAAATCTATTTTCAAACAAAAAATTTCGTATTATTCAATACCAGTATTTGTTATTAGTCAGGTAATTTTTTTGTCATTAGCTCCTATGCGATGTCATTTACTTTTACAAATGTATATTATGTATAAAGGAATCAGTAGGATGACAATATGACTACAAAGAAAACGTTACTAACAATTAGATCGATTTATCGACTTAGTATGTAATATGACAATATGACAACAAAGAGAATGTTGTATCGCAATTCGTAAGAAAATCTTGTTAATCGTAGACAATGATTGATGTGCTTTAAGTTCCACTTATTGAGATTTCCCCATATTACATTTTGTATTCTTAGACCTTATTCACTACAAACTACCATAAACTACCCTATACTTAACCTATTGTTACATCACATAAATATTACTAACATCTCTATATACTGGTTGAGGTTTTCTTTTTCAAAAGACGAGTCTTTGGCCTAGTTGTACGATATTTAATCGAAGTATATCCATAATTGTTTTAGGAGTTAAGTACATAAATCGTCCTCGTGGTTGTCCTGAAATTGCAACTTTCGTCCTAAAAGTCCTGAAATTACACCAGTCGTCCCTGTAGTTGTCCATTTTGAGTTGACCAGTCCTTTGACCGTAACTCCATCCATTATTTCGTTATCTTTTCATATCATCAAGGGTATAATCGTCAGTTCACATACAATAATACACTAAGGACCAAATTTGTAATAAAACTAACGTTGTTATATTCCCGCCAAAAGAAACCACTGATCTTCTCTTTGCCTTCTTCTTGTTCATCAACACTTTTCCTTCTTCTTAAACATCAACAGTTGCCATAACATAATGGGTTCAGAACCAAATTATCAGTGGGAAGACCTACTAGATATTGATGATTCTGATCTACCACTAACCCCTGTTCTCTGTCACTGCAACAGGCATGTACGTGAGACAATCACAATCACCTCAACCCAAAACACTGATGGTATTGTTCAAGTAGAGGAAGTAGAGGAAAAGCCGGTTATGAAAATACCTGGTCCTGTGGGTATTGTTCAACTAGCCAAGATCCGTAAACAATCATATATTCATGAAGGTGGGGATGACTCTGTCTTGTCGACACAAGAGTATATGAAGCAAGTTGTTGAGGATGTGGGAGAGGATGAGGCTTTTAACAGTGGGTCGTGGGTTGGCGCGACTGAGTATGTGAAAGCTAATGGTGGCATTGTCAGTGGGTATTTAGGAGACATCAAGACCTTTCTCAAGAATGGGAAAGTTGAGCAAGTTGTTGCAATAATCAAGTCATGTTCTCCGAATGCTCTTGGTGATCTGAAAGTGACTGTCAAAGATCTCTCTGGTACATTAGCTGGTTCAATACATTACAAAGTAATTAATGAGGGGGGTTATGGAAAGGAAATTACTATAGGAAGTGCTATAATACTTGCTAATGTTTTAGTATTTTCTCTTAACTCATCAATGCATTATCTTAACATTACAAAAAAACGTGGTTAAGGTTTTCCATAAGGATTTTATACCTGGTAATGGCAGTGGTGTAGGCGGGAGTGAAATGTTGATGGAAGAAGAAGAAATAGTAAAATTGGTGGAAGAAGAAAAAATGGCTGATTTGGAATTGCATGTTTGTGGGAATGTGATTGATCAAGAGGATCTATACAAGTTTGATGAAGAAGAATTAGACCTTGTCTTGGAAGAAGAAGCAAGGGAATCAAGGGCTCATGAGGAGTGGTTGGAGAAATGTAGGCAACAAGAAGAGGAGGATGCGGAACATGAGAGACGGCTATTAAGTTTCCATGGAACAATTTAAGTTGTATGAGTTTATGTTTGATCATTTTATGTGCTATTATCTTGTAGTTTCTTTTCCTTTGAATTGAATGAGTTATGAATGGAAAAGAGTTTGCAAATCATACCCCTTTATGCAGTCAAACTGCACTATGCAAATCAAATGTCAAATTATCATGCCAATTTGGATTTGCAGTTTGACTAGCTAAAGTCAAAATACTAAATGAGCATTTGCATTTGCAGTTTTACTTTATAAAGTCACACTGCAAATGCAAAATGCTATGCCATTTGAACTGCAAATCAAATCCAAACTCCCCTTTATGCAGTCAAACTGCACTATGCAAATCAAATGTCAAATTGTCATGCCAATTTGGATTTGCAGTTTGACTATCTAAAGTCAAAATACTAAATGAGCATTTGCATTTGCATTTGCAGTTTTACTTTATAAAGTCACTCTGCAAATGCAAAATGCTATGCCATTTGAACTGCAAATCAAATCCAAACACCCCTTTATGCAATCAAACTACACTATTATGTCAAATTGCCATACCAATTTGGATTTGCGGTTTGACTATCTAATCCAAACACCTCATTATGCAATTCAATGTTAAATCGCATGAGCATTTAGCCTTTGCTCATGCGATTTGGCATTTGGCATTCGCTCCAAACACCTTAGTGCAACTGACTTTATGAAGTCAAACTGCAAATGCTAAATCGCATGAGCATTTGGCATTTGCAGTTTGCATTTCAATGTCATGATCAGTTGGCAAATGCTAAATGGCATGAGCATTTGACATTTATAGTTTGCCTTTATAAAGTCACACTAATGCTAATCCAAACAAGAAATTGCAAATCAAATCACAGAAAATTATAAAGCAAATCATAGCATTTGCATCTGACCATAAGCTAATTGTTTTTAAACATCAAAATAAAGATACTAATGTCAACAACCCAAAATACAGATATTGTTTCTGACCATCAACATACAACAGATAAAGATAGTAATGTCTATTAAGTAGAATTCCTCTTTCTTGTAGCTGAAGGTGGTGGAGCATTAGGAGCAAACAAAGCAATTACACATCCTGTCATAACTATTTTCCTGTACCCTCTTGGAGCAGTAAAATCAGCTTTTGCATTAGAAGTGGATGCAATGGGAGCTCTAGATCTTATGGAAGTAGAGGCAGTGGGAGCTCTAAATCTTATGGAAGTGGGGGCAGTGGGATCTCTGGATCTTCATCATCATCTTCATCACTGGAAATTTGAACCACTTCTGCAAGCATTGCCTCCTTGGCATTCTTTGCCTGCTTAGCCTTCTTTGCCTTCAATTCTGCCAGCATTGCCTCATTAGCCTTCTTTGCCTTCAATTCTTCCTCTTTTGCTTTCTTTGCTTGCTTTGCTAATTCAGCCTCCCTTGCTTTCTTTGCCTCCTTAGATTCCTTTGCCTTCTTTGCCTTTAGCAACCAACCAAAATCCTCTTCAAGCTTTTTGATTCTGTTTTCAAGATCAAGAGTATCAAGATCATGATCATTAACCTACTTTGCCTTTATTGCCCTAGCCAAATCCACTTCAACAGATCCTACTTTGTTTAGGATATCATGCACCTTTTCCTTTCCATTATCCTCTACAAGCTTTCCTTTTCCCTTATCATCTACAAGACAATAAGTTAAGACATGTTAATGACTAACTGACTCATTAAGTGAGAAGCTTGACTCAATACAATCATATGTATACCTTTATTCACCTTCAAATGATGATGATCTGTCTCCTTTCCTTTTCCATTATCCTCTACAAGCTTTCTCTTTCCCTTATCATCTACAAGACAATAAGTCAAGACAGGTTAAATCCTAATTGACTCATTAAACAACCTATAAATGGAGTCTGCATATAATACACTAACCTTTCTCATATTTCAGCCACAAGTCTTCTAGTATGAAATAAGCTATTTCATCCCTAGATTTCCATTTATTCTCATATTTCTCCAATACATAGTCAACCATTCCATCAGTCACCACTAGCTTTGTATAATCCTTAACTCTGGCCTTTTCAGATTCTACCATGGCTAAGGATTTCTCTACATAACAAGTTGCAGACTATTATGGGTGTTTGGCACTACCATTAAGACTATTAGGGGTGTTAGGAACTACCATTAAAGTCACAATCAACAACACATTTTTCATACCATTAGGCTTATAAGTAACCAAAACACTAACCTTTCATGATAGAAAGTTTCATATCCTCACTTGCTTTTGTAACATTTGCTTCTTCCTCTTCGTCTCTATAGAATGTGTCATATACATTATCCATTAAGATATCAATCCATGAATCATCTTCAAACAAATTTTTATTCTCATATTTAGACATAACATACCAGTCCATTATCTCGTTAGTAGCTATAACTTTACCCCAATCAATGTGCTTTTGATATGCTTTCATTTTTGAATCTAACAAACAAAAATTAAGGCAACATATATTAGGGCAAACACAAATTAGAAGCTGCTAAAACAACACACATTCAAAAAGATGTTAAAAACCCACTTCGATGCAATCTCAGAGCGAGTGGGTGGCGTCTTCGAGAGAGGAACAGACGAAACAAGAATGATCGAGACACAGAGTAGTTGTGTGTAAAATGGCGGGAGGGAGGGAGTTATAAGTTTCGTGGTGTTGCAACGTTGGTCCTTAGGGTAGATCATTCTATGTGAACTGACGATAATACCCTTGAGACTAAGAAAAGATAACGAAATCATGGATGAAATTACAGTCAAAGGACCGGTCAACTCAAAATGGACAACTACATGGACGACTGGTGTAATTTCGGGACTTTTAGGACGAAAGTTGCAATTTCGGGACAACCACAAGGATGATTTATGTACTTAACTCTTGTTTTAGACCTTTTTATGATCACATTCAAATATGTATTTAATGAAAACCTCTTGAGAATAGATCACTTGTCTCATCACTAAATCATTTAACGATAGCTACATCATATTGATCGAGTGAAACATGTATTATACTTGTCACATACAGTCATACGGACAATATACGGTTAAGACATAAATTCATTGCTTGTAGTACAAAAAGTAATTTACCGACTAATGTATACATTGTCATGTTTTTCTCACAAAAATATAAAATAGTTGCAAATTAAGAAAATCCTAACATATAAAAGAATGTCATATGTTAAACATTAGCTATGAATATAAGTTTTGTAATAATTTGCGGTAATTTATGAACCTGAGTTATGAAAAAGAATTAAACGAAAAGTAACTATAAAGTACCTAAGACATTTGAAGATATAAAGAGTTCACTATTTTCACTTTCTATCGATGTGAGACAAGGTAACTTATTGAAATAGACTAACAAATCATGTTAAACATTAAGTTGTTTACTGATAAATGACCAACAGATATAAAGTTTTCTCCGTGGTTGGTTATAAAAGAACATAATAGCGTGTACGATCAAGACCGACTGAGCATGTTCGATCAAGCTAGCACACACATCGTCATTGCACGAATGTGACTAATGATCGACTCTTTCGTTGTGACAAACTTCCGTAATAAAGTCATGTAATCCATAGCTAAGAAACCTTGATATAGTGACTCCTTTGTGCATGACATCTAGCATTAACATATATATAAGGTGTCAAACGTTTCTAACACATACGCCTTGAAAAAGCACGGCTCAAGCTCGAGTTACTCGACAAAAGATTGACTCATTTACACCTCTATACACTCTTCATATTTGCGACTTGTATTTTTGTTGTTTACTCGTTCTACATGTTACAACCATTCTAGCCTGTAATTTTATAGGGTGTCAAATTCAGTTTGTTAATATCTGCGGTAATTTATGACTAGCTTAGCCTGTTGTGAAAATAACCATGTTACCTCTCTAGGTGCAATGTGCGTAATAATTTCTATAGTTTTTTATCGAAACACTAGCGGTTCCATTCGATTGATAGAACACGGGTCGACTAATAGTGACAAATACAAGTTCTTGATGATAGCAACTGTTGGGTTTTATGGAACTAGGTAACCAATTTAGCTACGAGTACGCAGCGGAATGGATCTAGTTTTAGCATATAGATTAACACATTAAGTAAATAATTATAACACATAAAGTAAATAATTACTTACCTCTTGATCTTGAACTTGAAAACGAGTTAGCAGTTAAATTACTGCATCTACGGTTGCTCACACAAACACGTCAACCAAGTATGCCCAGATTGCTAGTCTAGATCTTCACATACCAAACACCACGTGTAAAATCGATTACCAAACGCACCACTTGAGCTTCTTGCAATCGAAAACCAATTAAACCCTAACTAGGGTTCCACCGAAAATCCCTAATAACCAAAAATTGGTTAAGGTTTATTAAACAGAACCGAAAAACCCTTAAGTGGGTTTTTAGCTTATCGTCGAGCTAGGAAGATCACCAAAAAAACACCTCGTGTTTAATCTTGAATTGCCAACAAGGAAAACAAGAGAAACCAAAAACCTAAAAAGGTTTTGGATCAAAATCGGTAGGGAGGAAAAACCGAAAATCCCTAAATAGGGTATTTAGGGTTTCGGTTAGGGTTTTGGGAGAAGATGGAAGCACCAAAAATTCTTTAGTGATTTAGGGATTGAATGAATGAAGAATGGGGTGTGGGGGTTGTGTTTATATAGGCACAAGCCTAACCTTAATTCTTGTACAACAAAGAAACTTTGTTTCCTTTTCCCCCTCTACTTAGCCAAACAAACACCCCCTTCTAGAACCCCTTTGGGAGTCGGCCAAACCATGGGCTCCTCGTGGTTCGGGTTTTGTTCGTTAAGTTAGTTATACAAGTAACGATAACTAACGACTATTTAAATATTTATCGTGAAGTAAAAACATACTTTTCGTATTTTAACGTGTGTGCCCCTAATAGGCTCTCGTATTTTTAATGTATTTTTACGCGGATCCAAATACCATATTCCAACAGCTCCCACTTAAAAGTTGGAGTAGCAGATTGCATCAATACTGACAATGGAAACGTCTAGCAAACACTCGCAACTGCCTTTAAATTAGAAATACTTGAGATAAAGTTTCAAGAACAATCTCAGCTTTTAATGGTTGTGTATTTCTTGCTATTTATCATCCCTATGTTACAGATACCGTTAAACTATGGATATGGATCCTAACTCATTTCATATAGTTTAACATTATGTTTCTCGTTATAGAAATAACTCAGATTTACAAAATGTAATCAATAATCATCTTGTATTACCCTTTGGGCACGACCATGCAATTATTAATTCTGGAGAGGGCCCATGGTATCTTTCTGCACTTATCAAATGGAGAAACAAATTCTTTGTTGACTACAAGTGTTGTGGATGCTACTTCACATCACTTCCAAGAATAGCCTTTATAACTACCTTATTCAGGATAGCGTTTGACTTATACTCAAAAATTGATATCCACACATACAGAACTTGCTTGTGTCTCAAGTCTAAGGATGACTTATTAAAACTATTTTCTATATATTACTCATGACGAGGATCCAAAAGTAAATATTCAAAGGTTGGGGTATCCAATATGCATCCCTTGTGAATACACATGAGTTTGGTGTATATTCAAATAATATAACCAACACTCACATTTGCCTTATGTAACAATATTCCCATATTGTTAATCGACAATGGACATATTTAGAATGATGAATCATTCATGGATTAAACATGCAAATATAAAATAACAGTTATTATATGATTGAAAACAAACATCAAGTATCTTTATTCATCAGAAGATAAAAACTGTCTTACCATTCCAAATTATCCAAATACTAACAAAACTCAGATTTACGTGAGACTACTAGCTGGTATCATACAACTTAGACATTCGTGGAATTGATCTAGACTCTACTAGATGCCCTATATGTGATAATGGTATTGAAACTGCTAACCATGTTTTTGTGGACTGCTCGGTTGCCATTGGTATATGGAACTTGATTTCTTCGTGGTGAGGAGTGAATGATTGCCCAAAGAACCTTCAAAAGTTAATCCGTTGGGCCGATTCGGTTGATATCAACGTTAAGGCTAAAGCTTGCTTTGATGCGGTTATTCAAACAACTACTTGGATTCTATGGAGATATAGGAATAGGATTTGTTTTCAATTGAAGCCTCCTCATAAGGATACTATTGTGGAAGAAATCATGATCCTCGCACACTTTTGGATTCTTCACAGGAATAGGAATTTTAATCCGAGTTGGATTGATTGGATCTCAAATCCTATTGATGCTTGTACTAAATTCTTGTAATATTTTTTAGCTTATTGCTAGTTTTTCTATAAAATCGATTTTCCTAGTTAATTCAGAATGCTTAGGAAATGCTAAAGCCTTCGTAAAAGGGTCAGCTAGGTTGTCATCTGTGTTAACTTTTTCTATCCTCACATTGCCCATTTCTATGGTCTCGCGAAGATAGTGAACTTTTGCGCGAAAATGTCTTGCACCTTTAGTGACTCCATGATCTTTCGCTATTGCTATGGCTCCAGTATTATCACAATACATATTTATGGGTTCTTAAATTGTGGGAGCAACATTAAGCCCATAAATGAATTTTCGAATCCAAACAACCTCTTTCGATGCATCAAAAGCAGCGACACGATAAAAAAATACTAAAAAAACACTACAAAACAAACAGAATAAAAAGAAAAAAACAACAAAAACAAAGGCAAAAACAACACTCTTTCGATGCCTCAAAAAGCAGCGATAATTCACATCTGTAATGAAGTTGCAAAAATACTTTGCTTCATGTCTATTCTAGTCACAAGCAACCTCCATATTAAAATGAATACAATCCAGTTATGATACATGAGGTCGGACAGCCTCCGTCAGTATATCCAGACACAATGTAGCATGAAACCCTGATCACCATTTTATATCACCTCCGAAAACAAGAAACATACTTTAGATATGTAAAGATACTCAGAAAGTTCTTAACAGTAGATCAGTGAAGCGTTCACCATGATTCGTTGAAATTAACTACGTATGTTATTGAGCAAACGCAACATCAGGACGAGTACATCTCACATCATACATAATTGATCCAACAGTCGAAGCGTATGGGATATTTTGCATGCGCTGTATTTCACAGGAGTATTGAAGCATCTTAAAGAATGCTAGATTGATAGCTTTTCTTGCATTGGGATAGTGCCACGTTTGGAATTCTCTATGTAAAATCTTTTCAAGATTTTCTCAATGTAAGCACTTTGACTAAACCAATTAACCGCTTTGATCTATCTTAGTAGATCTTGATTCTAAGAATATATGCAGCTTCTCCTAGATCTTTCATAGCAAAACATCTTCCAAGATAGGATTTACATCTTGTAACATTGAAATATTGTTTCCCATGATCAATATGTCGTCGACATATAAGATTAGGAAAGTGACATAACTCTCACTAGCTTTTAGATATACACATGGCTCATCATGATTTTGACTGAATCCAAATTTATTAATTTCATCATCAAATCGTTTATTCCATTGCCTAGATGGTTGCTTAAGTCCATAAATGGAATGCTTGAGCTTGCATACTCGGTCAGGATATTTTTATTAACAAAACCTTCAGGCTGCTCCATGTATACCTCTTCATTAAGATATCCATTAAGGAAGGCAGTTTTGACATCCATTTGCTAAATCTCATAGTCATAAAACGCAGTTATGGCAATAAGAATCCTAATAGCTCTAATGTCTGCAACAAGAGAGAAGGTTTCTTCATAATCAATCCCTGGGTTTGAGTAAAACCCTTCGCTACCAGACGAGCTTTATAGGTGTGTACAGCTCCATCCATGTCGGTCTTCTTTTGAAGAGCCATTTGTGACCAACGGTTTTGCCGTTGAGAGGAATATCAACAGACTCCTAGACTTCATTGTCTCTCATGGATTGCATCTCCACATTCATAGCATTAAGCCATTTGTTAAATTCCAGATCTAACAATGCGGATTTATAGTTAGCGAGTTCACCAAGATCTCCCAACTCATGCTCCTCAACATCGACGTGTAAACACATTTGATCTAGGGCACGGCGTATCCTAGTGGACTTACGAATAGGAATGATGTCACTTTGAGGTTCACCAATTTCTTGATCATCCTCTTCATGATGTAAGGTGGTGCCTATAAAAGGATGTGTATCTTCTTCTTGAATTATTTCAAGATCTTCTAGACTTTCACTTACTTCTTGATCTAAAATATCATTCTCAAAGAACTCAGCATTCCGGGCAACAAAGACTTTGTTCTCGGGTGGGTAGTAGAAAGAATATCTCATTGTATCCTTTGGGTATCCTACAAAGATACACTTAAAATATCTAGGTTCTAGTTTGTCAGGTTTTGTATGGTGTCTTATAAACCTTCTTAGTTGGAACCAAGTTGAGAATGCATGCAGTAGTCTCAAGGGCATAATCCCAAAAGGACTTTGGAAGAGTAGTTTGACTCATCATAGAGCGAACCATGTCTAGCAGTTTTCGATTTCTCCTCTTAGAAACTCCATTAATTTGTGGCGTGTAAGGAGGAGTTAGATAGGCAATAATCCCATGCTCCTTTAGATAATCCAAAAACTCTTGACTCATATATTCACCTCCACGATCAAAACGTAGTGACTTAATGGTCTTCCCGAGTTGGTTTTCTACTTCCTTTTGAAACACTTTAAAGGTTTCAAACACTTCATGTTTATGTTTAAGCAAGTAAACATAACCATAACGACTAAAGTCGTCAGTAAAAGTGACGAAGTAGCTAGCTCCTTGTCTTGACATAATCTTAAATGGACCACATACATCGGTGTGGATTAGTCCAAGTAGATATTTAGCCCTTTCCACTTCATGTGAATAAGGTTTTCTTGCCATCTTTCCAGACATACACTTTTCAAAAGACTTAATGTCAGTTGAATCGAGAAGTCCATCGTGTTGCAACTTCTCCATGCGTTTCTTGTTAATGTGTCCAAGACGACAATGCCACAAGAGAGTAGAGTCCAAGTTAAGCTTGGCTCTTTTATTGCTAATTGGATACATAGAACTATCATTTGTATAAGAAGAAGACAAATCAATTTCATAAATATCATCCAGTGGGATAACACAAAAATAAACCAAATTATTTCTAGAAACTGAAATTGTATTATCATTCTCAAAGCGGTTAACAAAACCATCCTTGTACAAACGTGAAACTGAAATGATGCCTCTAGTAATAGAGGGAGCATAATGACAATTGTGTAAAATTAAAACAAGTCCACTAGGAAGACACAAGTGAAATTCTCCAATAGCTTTAACTGTTGCACGATGACCATCGCCCATGTACAGACTTAAAGCTCCTGGCTTCAGTTTCCTACTTGCCCTGAGACCCTGAGTAGTTATACACAAATGAGTTCCATAACCCGTATCGTAAACCCAAGATGTACTAGGAAAAGTATAGAGTTCTATGGTGAAAATACCTGAAGTGCTAGCTCCTTGAGATAACTTCTTCTTTTTCATCAACTCGGCGAGATAAACGGGACAATTCCTTCTCCAATGACCTACTTCACCACATTGGTGGCAGACCGCGTTCTTTGTTGGATTATCCTTCTTGGGTGTTAGAGGATTCTTGGGTTTGGGAGCAAAAGGTGGCGCAGCAACAGGTGCATAGCCCATCTTTGCTTTTCCTTTTCCTTGATTCCCCTTAGCAGCCTTATGCGATTTTTTCTTTTGGTTTTTTTGGACCCTTCCTGCCCTTATTGCATGAAGAGCAGGTGCATCTTCTTTTTGTGGAAGAGTTTGCTCATGTAGCTTCAGCATAACATGCAACTCAGTCACGGTCTTCCCCATGCTATGCATGTTATAATTTTGCACAAAACTATCATATTCCTTTCTCAGAGAGACTAAGATTAGGCTCACAGCAAGGTTTTGTGTCATGGCATGACCGAGACATTCCAGATTGTCTTTATAACTCTTCATTTTGAGAACGTAAGAGCTTACAAACTGTCCTTCTTTTTGTTTGCACGTGTGAAATTCTCTCACAGTCTAAAGAAGTTCCTGATCTGCGTGTTGTGCATACAACGTTTTTAGTTCCTTTAGCATATCATATGCCCCAAGGTTCATGGTCAAAAGCATAAGACCAGCAATTTCCTTCGAAGCCTTGACCCACGCAATCTGGGTGTTCAGGACATCCAGAGGAAGTACTTGTCCAACAAGTGGAACTGGCATAGCAGGTATTGGCTGCTCCAAGAATGGTAATTTGTCTTCGATTGATAGCACAATCCAAAGATTGTGGTACCAGTCCATGAAGTTGAGTCTAGTTCCTTCTTGTTTTTCAAAAAACGTCATGAATAACGAATTGTTTACTACGGTAGTAGTCATCTACATTTAGAAAAAGTTCAAATTTATTAGTATTTTTGATAATTAAATTCTTAATAGAATTAACTACCCAATTAATTTACTAATTAAGACTAAGATCCAACTTGACCTCCCACTTATGACCAAAGGTCTGACCAGTGAGTAATAAGTAGGGCAAGAGGTAAGCTACGAGCATTAATTGCATTTAATGCAACTCTTAGATTTATGAGACTTGTCATAACATTAGTAATCATATAATAATGTCATGAGCATGTTTAGTTCTCATCTTATGCCTCGAGTCCAAGGTCTGACCAAGCCTACCCGATTTAAGTCCACCAAGCAAGAACGCACAAAATAGCCAGAGGTCTGACCAGTGAACCAAATTTGCCATGGGTTCGAATGACCTTAAGGTCTGACCAAAGCGGCCAAGCTAAATGCACGTGTTCTTGGTTGGCTGGCATAGACTTAAAACTTTCAAATGGGGTATTAACATAAATGTGTTAAAAGTGTGTACAAAGAGGCATGCAAAACAACTTTGTAGCACTTATTTTAAAAAACTTTTATAGTTGACATTGTAGTAATACATTGGTTCACGGTAACTCCAATCGAACGCGCAAAGAAGCAGAGAACCAGGTCAGCGCGAAGCGTATTAAAAACCTGGATTCTTTAGGAATGTCCGCCTTAAATTTCTCTTATAGTTTGTTCAATTGGATGAGCCGTACTTCTCAATAATTCATAATGTGCAGTTTTTAATTAATCAAGAAATCAAGTTTCATAGTTTAGAGTCTTATTAATTTACTCAAAAAACAAGTTTTCCACGAAACAAATAATAGGTCACAATGAACATATATTTAGGCGTGTAATTAATAGACTGGTTTTAATCATCATCTTTCACTATAAGTATTAGTCCATATTGCATACATATTAGGCGTGTAAACGAGTAATCAAGTAAAGTATGCACATAAGAAGACGAATACAAAAGATGATATTAAATAAACAAGTAAACATGTAGAATCCGAGTTCTCTTGCGATTCTTCCCCAATTGGAGAACCATAAGACCCTCAGTAGGTTTTCATCAATGTGCCTAGATCGTCCCATTCATCACAAAAGTGATTGAGTAGGTCTTATGGCCGAAAAAAGAAACAAAATCAGACTAAATATTTAAAAGATCTAGTTTCCAAAAATAAAAGATTTTGTTACCATAATAAAAATCAAGATCTTATATATATATATAGTGTGATCATCATGATCAAAAAGGCAACTAAATTACTAAATTAACAATTTAATTTTAATTCCTTTTTAACCTATATTAACAATTAATAGTGTTTAAGATCTAGATCTAACATATTTTATTAATTGTGGCAATGATTTGCATAATCTTTGCCATATTTGCAAAAAACAATGAATAAAATATACAATCGCAGCAGATCAAGTAGAAAATTAAATTCTAGGCGTGTAACAAGGCATACAATTTAATTTAAAACGTGTAACCCATAATACCAAAACGAGTTGACTCGTGATGCCACTGTTGGGTTTTATGGAACTAGGTAATCAATTTAGCTACGAGTACGCAGCGGAATAGATCTAGTTTTAGCATATAGATTAACACATTAAGTAAATAATTATAACACATAAAGTAAATAATTACTTACCTCTTGATCTTGAACTTGAAAACGAGATAGCAGTTAAATTACCGCATCTACGGTTGCTCACACAAACACGTCAACCAAGTATGCCCAGATTGCTAGTCTAGATCTTCACGTACCAAACACCACGTGTAAAATCGATTACCAAACGCACCACTTGAGCTTCTTGCAATCGAAAACCAATTAAACCCTAATTAGGGTTTCCACCGAAAATCCCTAATAACTGAAAATCGGTTATGGTTTATTAAACCGAACTGAAAAACCCTTAAGTGGGATTTTAGCTTATCGTCGAGCTAGGAAGATCACCAAACAAACACCTCGTGTTTAATCTTGAATCGCCAATAAGGAAAACAAGAGAAACCGAAAACCTAAAAAGTTTTTGGATCGAAATCGGTAGGGAGGAAAAACCAAAAATCCCTAAATAGGGTATTTAGGGTTTCGGTTAGGGTTTTGGGAGCCCAACCCTAATTCTTCTACAACAAGGAAACTTTGTTTCCTTCCCCCCCATTGACTATTTGTGGAAAAAAATGAGAAAGGGCAGGTTGTATAATCTCACTCCTCCCCCCCCTCTACTTAGCCGAACAAACACCCCCTTCTAGAACCCCCTTGGGAGTCGGCCAAACAATGGGCTCCCCGTGGTTCGGGTTTTGTCCGTTTTAGTCCCTCGGTTTTATTATTTAAAAGTTCGTTAAGTTAGTTATACAAGTAACGGTAACTAACGACTATTTAAATATTTATCGTGAAGTAAAAACATACTCTTCGTATTTTAACGTGTGTGCCCCCAATAGGCTCACGTATTTTTAATGTATTTAACGCTGATCCAACTACCATATTCCAACAGCAACATCTTTGCATCGAGGCTTAACCAATAAGTGAAAAGATTCACTTTGGAGCTTGAAATCACGCTCATGTGGTGCACCGTCTATATTTATCTACTAAAAAGTGTTGAAGAAAATGTATCAAGTCACCACCTTTAAACTACAAAAATGGTAGAAAAATAACAATCAAATAGCTCTATTGTTTTATATATAGTGTTAGCAACTTGTGTTGTAGTTGATATGGTAAAAAAATGGATTTTTATCACGTTCGGTTTTGGCTTCTAAATGATTTGTGTGCTTAATGTGTATCAAGTTGTAGGCATAAAGCTTAAACGTTCGTTTTGTTATCTTCATGTCTCGGGTTTTAGGATGAAACCATTTGAGCTTATTAAGAAACAAAGTGCATAAACCCAGTAATTCCCCTCTGATCTTGTCTATTAAGGTTCATTTTTTGTTCTTAATGTTTTATGGCTTGTAATCCACACATCGTATTTACGACTTGCGTTCTTGTTATATAGAGTTATGACCATTATAAACTGATATTTTTACAGGGTATTCACTTATTTCTATTTTATAAAACAATATTCCTTTTCGTTGAAATTAAATAAGCCAAGCTTGTAGTGTGATCTTAATCAAGATAAGTCACCAAACGGAAGGAGTTGGCCGAGCATCAATTAAGATCCTTTCATTCATGAGCTGCTCTAATGGTCTTCTCGGATTTGCCCTTATTTTAGCAGCCTTGGCAAGTATCTTGATATGAACTGTTCCCTTTTATGTTGCTAACATTTAATCTTCTGCCATGACTGACACGTACCCTTGTAATACTTGCTCGTCAATCTGTTCCAAAGCTTTAGCCGCCTCCAAATGCAACCCTGCATCAAAACTACATCTCTCAATTGAAGTTTTCAACTGTCGATTTGCAGTTTATAAACTTCCCCTCGGTTGTCACATTTGAAAGAAACTTCCAGGCTGACCCGTTAACAACTCAATTGCAGTTTTCAACTGTCGATCTGTCAATAAAAGCGACATACACCCCGTACTGATTGGGCACGGCAATAATTTCTTCAAATAATTTGGTCTATTAATGGTAAAAATAACAATTAAAATAGCTATGTTGTTTAAAAAATAGTATTAGCAACTAGTATCCTAGTTAATTGAAACCGAACCTAAACAAATTGTTGGTGTACATTTGCTTATTAGAAAACAGGTTATTTTTTGTGCTTGATGTTTGTGAGCTTGAAATCCAAACTTCATATCTATGACTTGTGTTCTCGTTATACAACAATTTGTTACTACAAAATCACAAAAAGTGCCGAATTAAAGGAGACGAAACAAGCTTTGTTCAGTCTTTTATACCTAAAACAAATTAACAGAAGATGACACTTGAAGTTGTATAGAGTTCATTGCTTTTACTTTCTATCCATGTGGGATAGACTCTTAAAACAAATTAACAAATCATCTTTGACACTAAAGAAACGTAGGATCACAGGAAACTATAAAAGTTAACGTTTTACATTTAAATAATCTGATTTGAATATCTTTTATCATCAGTGTTGATTTTACAAGTATGAAAAAAGTCCAAAAACTTATTTATTTTGGGTTAGCGAACTGAAGCCAAACTTGATAAGGTGACAAAAATCAAACTCTAACCTGATCTTGTTTAGCTATTGAGTTTATCGTTTGGCATCTGATGGAAAGCAATAAGAACTTTGTAACCGTTTTAGCCGTCCTAATAGCAGGTTATCAGGTTTGGTCGGGTCTTTTTTTTTTTTTTAACTTATGGTTACCCGACCCGTTTGACCGCTACTACATGTACGCTCAGGGGCGGACCTAAGAGGTTCCTAAGGGTTCAAGGAACCCCATTGATTTTTTCACCTAGTGTAAATTTTGTCAAACATAATGATTTTTTTGGGAAATGAACCTCGTAACTTTTAAGTTACCCATATTTTTTTGTTTTGCTTGGTAGTGTTTTACTTACTTATCTCGGTCCGCTGTGTGTAACACGGTTTATCCATTATTTCGTGGTACAGTCGGGACTTTCCTCTTAGCCATCCACGATATTTATTCTAGCGATGGGGGGGGGGGTGGTGGGGGGGGGGGTGTTTGAAACATGGTCTATTCTAAGACCTTTAGAGCCCTTACCTATTCGACCATATTGAAGATTATTTTATACCAAATACGAAAATTCTCCATAATAATAACAAATGTTCACTATAAGAAGGTACAATCTTTATAGTGTTTACTGAATTTTGAAAATGAGCACTCATATTGAAATTAACCAAAATACCAAGCTTAACACTTATTTAGCGACAAATAAATAAATTCTTTAACATAATCTAGTTTCATTCAATTAAGTGGATAATAAATAGTTGAGCGCTTTTTTTTTGAACGAAAAATATATATTAAGAAAACTTAAGATCCATACAAATCACTCCTCGAAAGCGAGGTAAGTTCATCTGGGAAAGAAACATCTCAACTAAACCCTAACTGGAAGAAAAGGCATTATGAGCAACCCAATGAGCTACTTGGTTTACAAGGGTTGCGAAATGACAATTTTACCTTTTATAGTAACTTTTGTAATAATTTGCGAGAATTTTTGATACCGTGTTAGGAAAAATAATTAAATGAAAAATATTTAAACAATTAATTTAATGAGATACGTTGTCACCATTTTTAATCAAATATAAATTAATAATTGTATTTTTCTCATTGTCAGAGAACAAAACATTATTATACACGGGGTGCTACTATTGATACTCTCGGCCCATAAAAAGTACGGATGTTTCGTACTTTTTGGTTCTTTTGTCTCTTTGTTTACTGTGTAACACAGTTTTTTATCAGTTTCTGTTCCGTATTTTTTGACAGTTTAATATTTTTGATTTGTTAAACTTGATATTTTTTCCTGCACTTTCTGTTTCACAGTTTTATAACATAAACAAACTTATAAAAATAAAATAGAAATTTAAAGAAATCAAAAAACGAAAAAAAAAACATAAAATTGGTACAAATGATGTTTTAAGGGTACTTATAACCTTACATCTACACATTTGCAAAAGTAAATGACGTCATTTGTGATTCAATGACAAAAAGTATCCATCCGTCTCACTTTTATTGTCTTCATTTGACTTTTTTAAGTCTTTCTTTCTCAACTTTAATATTTAATATTTTTGTTTGTATTATATAATATATGATGAAAAATATATCAATGAAAATACATTTAAAAACCAATCCATTTATATATTTTGCATCATGTGTTCAAAAAAAAATATTTTACATCAAGTATTATATAACGAAAACAAAAATATTTAAAATCATAGTTGAAAAAGAAAGACTTTAAAAAGTCAAATGAGGACAATAAAAGTGGGACGGTGTGAGTATAATATTATTCATTTGTCGCATAATACGACGTCGTTTTACGCCAGCAAAAAAGTACTCTCTCCGTCCCAAAATTATTGTCTCCCGACAAAAAACACACAATTTAAAGAGGTGAATTTATTATAGCATTCTCTTTCTTACTTTTTGACATAATGACAGTTTTACCCTTAGCTGATTAATTAAAGTCTTCTTTAAAGTTTGTTTTAATAATTTCACACAAGGTTAATATAGTAAACTTGGTAAAATTTCCCTATCTATTTTTAGTAGTTGACAATTAAATTAGGACATCCCAAAAAAAAACGTGGACAATAAAAACGGGACAGATGGAGTAAGCCAACACAGGCCCAAATAAAAAATTAAATAAATTTCAGCGGCCCAAACTAAAAAAATAGAAAAGTTATAAAACGGACTTTCAACTTTTAACTATTTACGACTTCTTTATATAATAACTTTATTTATCAAATATATAACACATATCTACCGATTCATTCAGATAAAAAAAATATCCGTGGAAAGATCTTCGAGTTGCGAACAAAAGGAGCCAAATATTGCAATGCTTGTGACATACGTACGATTTTATAAAAAATATTAAATTTTAATATGTATATAAATATATATAAAAAGAAAAATCTTTCAAAACACATCATAAACTACCTAATAAGTCTAAAATAAACGACAAGGGTCAGAAATGTACAATTATGTGAAAGTTTAAATTATTATATAAATAACCTACACTTTTTTTCATTTATAACTGTATTTAAAAACAGATTTCGCATTCATACTTATATTTATATAAATACTAAAAGTCGTTTGCTCTATAAATAACATATATTTTTTTTGCCATATATGACTGTATTTAAAAAGAGATTTCGCATTCTTATTTATATTTATATACATGCTAAAATTCGTTCACTCGCCCAAAAATCCAAGTCACGCCGTTTTGGTCTTTCAAGACCCGAACGTTTATGAACTTTAATAAGTAAATACATTTAGTATATGATTCCAGGTACATGTCATACTATATAAATACGAATACCACATATTTTGTAAACCAAATAAGTGAAAAATAAGTTACTTGCCCAAACTACAGATACTCATTCAAATTATGTGATTGTTAAAAAAATGTTCACTGAAATAAAATACATGTGTTGCATACAAGTCAGCCCCGCCGTAACGCGTGAACACATTCACACTCAATATTAATTCAAAATCGCTTCTTAAAAAAATTATGCTCCACCGCAACTCACGATATCTTGCTTGTTCTGACTAATAGATATACAAAGTTAAATGACTCCTATGAGCTGTAAACTTTTTCTCTTTTGTTTAACACGTTTAAAATACAGACGAGTTAATAGTAAGTTTTAGAGCTGAGCAGCGAGTCAAATCCAAACTGAATCGATTAAACTCGATTCGAACCATAAACTGACTTTGATGAAAACGTGAATCGAGTACTGAACCGAAGTTAACATAGCAAAATTGAAACCGAACCACAGTTAACCAAGTGAAACCGATTTAGATAGGTTAGGTGCATTTGTCTTGGTTTTAGACCGAACCGAACCGAAAGCGAGCCAAACCGAGCAAAACTGAAACGAAAAACATTATTATATATTTATATTAAACCGAAAACCAACATAATAACGTTGGTTCGGTTCGATTCGGCTCGATTTATCGGTTTGGTTTTTGATAGATTTTGCTTACCTGTTTAGATACCTCATGCAAATTTTTGTTTGAAAATAGATTTTGACGATGAATCCCACATCGACTAATTAAAATAAATGTTGCCAGCTTATATATCATGGTTGTTAAGATCCCGATCCTGATCTTAGGATCTTACGATTTTACGATACTGCAAAGCAAAAACGATCCAGATCCTACGTAGGATCTTTGCTTGCTTAGGATCTTATAGGATCC
Organism: Tanacetum coccineum; assembly: GCA_026074375.1. Lineage (NCBI taxonomy): Eukaryota > Viridiplantae > Streptophyta > Magnoliopsida > Asterales > Asteraceae > Tanacetum > Tanacetum coccineum. The sequence continues at coordinate 60,079 of BQNB010006031.1, forward strand.
CGATCTTGACCATAGGATCTTAAGATCTACTACGATCCGATCTTACTTTTCTCGAACCACGAACTAAAATCTACGAATTTATGGGTTGTGTTTCCTAGATATTAAAAAAACAACAAGTTAATCTTCTTAAAGATTTTATAATTATAATTTATGACAACATTCCTATGAAACATTTATATAATTTTGTGTTTATGATATCATTTGTAGATTTATATAATTTTAGAGACTATTAAGAAAATAACATTATAGCAGGATCTTACGATCTCGATTCTACCTTACGATCTCGATCTTGTAAAGACGAAAACGATCCTGGGTAGGATCCCGATCTTGACAACCTTGTTATATATGGTATTATGTCTAAAGTATCGTGTTTGGAATAGTATTACGTCTTCAAATTCCACAAGGTTTCCAAGTAAAAATTGAATTCTATTTGGTTTACTGTTTGGAGTTTGAAAACTTATATGATCTCAACCTTTTTATTTATGTTTTTACTAGTTTTAATCCCCGTGCACGCACGGGGCTTGCACATTATATTTTTTTTATATATATATACAAATTTTATTTTTACTGTTTTATAAGTTATATAAAAGTTTAAGGGGTTATTTGTTTTTTTAAGTTATAATAAAATTTGTAAATTTATAAATTTACACTTAACTCTATATAATTTATTTAAAATTAAACCACTAAAGTTTTATTAATTATCTTCTCTTTTTTAACCGACTGGTCTCCGGTTGGTGTTAGTTTAACCGACTGGTCTCCGGTTCTTAGGCGTATTCCTCGGGGTGGTGCAGAAGCTAATCAATTCCAAGACCTTCTTACTATCATCAGAGGCATCACCCTTTCTGACAAACGGGACTCTTGGCTCTGGACTGTGGACTCGGCCAAGGGCTATTCGTTAGCCTCTGCTCGCTCTTTGGTTGACTCCTTTATCTTAGGCTCGGGCTCGGATTCTACTCGTTGGAATAGAAATATCCCCATCAAAGTTAACGTGTTTTTATGGAGAGCGATGCTTAATAAGCTTCCATCTAGAGTCAATCTAGATAGGAGAGGTATCGATGTAGACTCGATTCTTTGTCCTATATGTCTTGGAGATCTTGAAACGGTAAATCACTCCTTTTTCAATTGTGTCTTGGCAAAAGATTTGTGGCATCTCTTGGCTAAGTGGTGGGAGATGGACATCCCGGTTTGTGGCAACTTTGCGGATTGGTTTGATTGGTTAGACTCCCTTCATGTTCCCATCAAGGTGCGGCTTGTCCTTGAAGGGGTGGGAGGGACTCTCATGTGGTCTATTTGGAATTTCCGTAATAGCTTGATTTTTTCTAGTTGCCCTCCTAAGAAGGAGGTGCTTTGGGATTCTATAGTTTCTCAATCTTTTTTATGGATTTCGTCTAGAAATCCCTCTAGGAAATTTAGTTGGATAGGTTGGTTGAAAAATAAAAATAGTTTGTACTAGTAGTATGTTATTGTTGTATACATTTAAATAAGGTAAGTGACATGTAGTAGTGTTCATGATTAATTATCGGGGTATTTATTTTATTATTCCCATGTAAATATTTTTATTTCTCATTCTTATATTTTTATGTTTGGTTCCCGCCATTTTTACAACCAATGAGCAAATATTAAAAGTGTGAATCAAGTCGTATAGTCGATGTTTTTCGTGTGTTTTGCTATGGATGATACTTGAGACCCTATGAATAACCTAAACCAACGACCATAATCACTAATTGATGAGGTATTACTAACGTTAAAATAAATTGGCACAAGAAAAAAGTTAGCAAAATTATGTATCTTTTCACAAAGGTTTTAGATTGTTGGAAACATTTTAATCTCGGATAACTTTTGGCATCAATCATTATCCATCTCATAAAAAATAGATCCGCCAACTCTCTTTACCCACATGAGCATCAACTTGAATGAGCATGAGCCGAGACTTGAACATGCGACCTTTTTACCACAAAATCTCCGATAGACTCATAAGTTTTTCGAAAATAATATCAAGTGAGTCAAAGCCCTTTGGTGCAAAATGATTTATTTATTAATCTTTTCTCAAAAGCAAATGTAGGGCTGAGCATAATAGATCACGGACTGAACCGGACAGACTGGACTGGGACGAGCATATTCCGGTCCAGTGCTCTGTCCATTCTTTTCCTCAGAGTCGGTCTTCGGTCCGATCCGGTTTTGTCCTACGCAAAACCGGCCATTACGCTTTGTTGAACCGCACCGGACTGAAGACTGGACTCGACCGGACCGACACCCACATGGACCGAACATTTCGATACGTTCCTCGGTCTGGTGTTTTGGCCCAAATCGATTTTCAGTCCAGTCCATTTTTAATCGGTCCAGTCCGGTTTTCAGATCGTGATCAGCAATAAGCAAATGACGTAAATTTGCTTACCAAGACACAGATGGCATGGCCGAATAGACTTTGTAAAGAAAACGTACGTATTTGTAATGTTGTGGTAACAGATGGTAAGAAAATGACACGACTGGCGCAGGTGAAGTTTATCAAGCATAACAATAGCTCGTTGTAATATCGTTGACACACTAATGGTGAGATGTGTTAGTAGCAATTGAGGAATCTGCGTATGAAGAAATTTTATCGGTTACCCTAACTACCTTGAAGCTATATATGTAACCAAGGCTGTCCTGAAATTATTGAAAGGTTTGAACGAGATTACATAATGAGGTTTTTCGAGAAAGAATCTGTTTATAAGATATAATGCAAATTAGTTATAAAAACATACAACATATTACTCATTTAAATATTTTATTTTTCGTAAGATATGTACATATGCATATACTGTAATTGTTAATGAGACTAATTTTGGAGCCTTTAAAATTTTTAAGGCTCTGTACAACCGCTCATATCGCACGTCCTCAAAAACAGCTCTATGTAACTTTGAAGTATGTAACCTATGAAAAACTGTACAAGTTTGAGTGTGTTTGCACTTTGAGCTTTGCTACATTTACAAAAATATGTTGCCCGTTTGTGATTGGATTAATCAAAGATAATAGAGAAAGAAAGTGTATCAAAATACACTAATCAGAACATAACAACACATTTTTTGGATATTTTTGTGTAAATATTTTGTGGATGTAGTAAAACTTTTGCACTTTAAAATGACATTGAAATTTTTTATCTAGAGTTTCCAACTGTCAAATAAAATATAAAAAGATCACATTCATCTTTTACTTATATAAACAACATATTTTTTAGCCAAATTCAGATATGATCCATTCTCCAAATGGTTTATATTTTGTCTTGAAATAAAACGAAAACGTAAAAAAACGGACGAAAACGTAAAAACGGACGAAAACGTAAAAACGGACGAAAACGTAAAAAAACGGACGAAAAAGTAAAAAACGGTCGAAAACGTAAAATACGGACGAAAAAGGTCGAAATCGGTTGAAAACGAATAAAATCGGTCGAAAACGGTGGAAATCGGTCGAAAACGGACGAAATCGGTCGAAATCTGTCGAAATCGGTCGAAAATGGTGGAAATCGGGATGAAAATAACCTAGGTTTCAAAGTGGGTTGGGCTATATATGTTACCAGGGCCGTTTTTAGAGTGCGGGGGCGAGCAACCGTACAGGACATCAAAAATTTTAGAGGCCAAAAATTTGTCTCGTTAATTATTATATGTGTCTATACGTATTTTTTCGAAGAAAGCAATGTTTAGATGAGAAAATATCTTAGTTAAGTAATATGTTAAACGTTTAGATAACTAATTTACATTATATCTTATAAATTGTGGCACTTCATATGTAACATTTTCTTTTCGAAAGACATTATTACATAATTTCGCACATGATACCTAGCACTCTTATGATTAATAACATTATTTTATGCATTGCCATTCAACATGAATACTCCAAGCATAATACTAGGGCTGCAATCAAGCTAAGTCGAGCTCGAGTTTGACAGGGGGCTTGAGCTTAGCTCGAAAATCACAAGTTAGGCTTGAGCTCGGCTCGATATCTTGGCAAGCCTTAATCATTAAAGCTTGAGCTTGGCTCAAATATTCGAGCTTGTTTATTGGGCTTGGGCTCGGGCTCGATAAAAGCTCGGCTCGATCGAGTCAAGCTCAAACTCAAGCTCGAGTTGTTTGATAAAAGCTTAGTTTGATTGTAGCCCTATATAATACCATATATAAGCTGTCAATATTTTCTTTAACTAGTCGATGTGGGATTCATTATTAAAATCTGTTTTCAAACAAAAATTTACACAAATTATCTAAACGTGTTAAACAAAAGATTAAAAGAAAGGAATAAAAATTTTACAGCTCATAGCAGTCGAACCCACTAATTAAGTAGTGCCCGTAACTTTATTTTTGCCTCATGGTGTTTGTGATACTTGCTTTACAAAAAAAAATTCTACAATCTGAGCGATTTGGGTGACTTTCACCAAAAGTTGACAAATGTCCCAAGTCGCATAAGTACTTGCATGGACACCTGTCAAATTTGGATGACAATCGCTCAAGTCGCCTTGAGTCATTTGTAGAAGAATTTTTTTTGTGGGACAAGTATCGCAAACATCATGGGGCAAAAATAAATTTGTACCTAAAAATATTCAATTTAGCAATAAGAAAATAAAAAGGTTAAAAGATCATATAAGTTTCCAAATGGGAAAAATATTCAATTTTAGCAATTACAAAATAAAAAATAACCATAAAAAGGTTAAGAGATCATATTTCAAATCTGAAATGCTGCTCAAGTAGAATTCGAATTTTACTTGAGAAAGATTTCATATTTGAAGACGTAATACTATTCTTAACACGAATACTCCATGTACAATATACCATATATAAGCTGTCAACATTTCCTTATATGAGTCAATGTGGGATTTTTTGTTAAAGCTATTTTTAACCAAAAAATTGCACAATTATCTAAACTTATTGTTAACTTGTCTGCGTTTTAATTGTGTTAAATAAAAGATAAAAAATTTAAAAAAAAGAACAATTTTTTTACTCCTTAATGCACTCGATGTTTTTCAATATTTGTTCTTTTATAGTATATCTATTATTCAGGTTAGGGATGGCAACGGGCGAGAAAAAACTCATAACTCATGGGTACTCGCACGTAAATGGGTGGGTAATCATGTTATTTTTCACCCGCGGGTGGGTTATGGGTGAGAATTTATACCCATCGGTAGGTGGCGGGTGGGTGACGGGTAATGCATACCCATCATGGATGTACCCATTTAAAAAACCCATGAGCTTACCCGCCTAAATACCCACGGGTGTACCCCTAAACCCATTTATGTTAAAATAAAATTTATTATACTACTTAAATATTTGTGATGTTGTTCTTATATATTTAATAACTACCAAGATATCTAGACTACACGCTAAACTAATAGTTTTTTTAGTTACAAGACTAAATGATAAATATGAAAGATCAAACTTTCAAAGATATATACATGATATATCTCAGTACATGTATGTGATTTGGTGTAATGATGATTAGTTTTTCTAGTTTCAGACATGTCATTATATATTTTGTGAACTTGGTATTTAGAAAAGTGATATGATGTCTTATTACCTAGTTTCATAGTTAGTTTACATATTATGGTTTTATGATTTTGTTTCATTTCACAAACTCACGGGTTTACCCACAGGCGATGGGTACCCACGGGCATGGGTATGGGTAAAAGGTTGTACCCATTGGTAGGTGATGGGTGGGTGGCGGTTGAGAAAAAAATCACGGGTTCAGGTGATGGGTTTGATGAACCCATACCCATTACCCACGGATGTCATCCCTAATTCAGGTAACTTTTTGTCATTGAATCACAAATGACGTCATTTACTTTTACAAATGTGTAAATGTATAATCTTTGCTGCGTGTATAATTATGTTTTGAACTCTCAAAATGAGAAAAAAATACAACGGGTTACTTAATAGAGTTCAACGAGTTATGAACAGTAATGTTATGACGCCTAGATTTACAAATGTTGTTTTTAATATGATTAGTTTTGCAATTCAAAAAGGACTAGCGGCGAAGCTTGTTGTTCGTTTGCCTTCCACCACTATGTAAATAATAAGTTGCAAGTTTTAGTTGAAAAAAATAAATTAAAAATGATAAAAACATATCTCATTAAATTAATAGATTAAAGATCCTTAAACTTTAATCATATTTCGTTTCTAATTCATAGCTTGTTTTTCTCGCAATGACTACATAAGAACCACAAATTCATAAATATAATTATTTGCCGTTATACAAAGTCATTTTGTGTGAGTATCCGTTTAATATAATATAACATGACAAGTAAGTTCGCCGAAGAGAAAGCACGTTCTCTTTTGATGACATAAGTTGAGCTTCCGTTTATCAAAAAATCAATCAATAAAAATCTATCAGTGGAGAAAAATCTCATTCGACTTTAAACAAGAGCTCCAAACATCACTAATGCAAACGTTCTTGAACTTTTCACAATTTCATCAGGATTTATACATTGTAAAATAAGTTTCCACAAAACTTATTAAATTTAAAAATGAACTTAATAAAGTGTTGATTCCATCAGGGCATTAAAAGAATTGGACGAATATGAACAGAGCTTCACTCATGTTCGTTCATTTAATTTTAACCGGACAAATAAACGAACACTATCGATTAAACGAACGAATTTTCTTGTTCATGCTCGTTTATTAAGAAATACTGTTGTTCATGTCCGTTTGTTTTCATTCATTAAAACACTAAACGAACATAAATGTACCAATATAAATAATAAAATAAACATAAATTTACAAGATTATACACAATATTGTGTTTCTTAAGTGTTGTTTTGTTTAAGTAAATAAATAGTAAAACTATATAATAAAAAAATGTGATAGACGAACATAAACAAATATATGATCGTAAACGAACGAATAATTGAATGTTTACGAAAATAAATGAACGGACAAGACTTTTGTTCATGTCCGTTCATTTAACTATACAAACGTAAAATGATGTTCATTTTCATTTATTCAATAAATAAACGAACTTTTTATTGAACAATTTCACTAAATGTTAAGTTCGTTTACATTCCTACATTTATGTATGAGACTATTAATCAAACATAACAGATACGAAAAAACAAAATAATTTATTCACGTTTCATCAAATGAATATAATGTTTTTTTTGGAACGGCAATTTGTGGCTACATGGCCTCTAGCCCAGAAGGCGTAGCGTGCCCACACAACCAGGTTGGGTCCAGCCCAGAAGGCAATGGCACCCTTCCCTTTACACACGCGGGAGGAAAACCCCTATCGTCCTAGACAAGACTCGAACATGAGACCTTGCCTAGGAGGGTAAAACCTCCATACCATTGGACCAAATGCCCGTTGGTATAATGTGGGTCTATAATATTTAGGGTTTTGCTAACAACAGCCCTTAGGGTTGTAATTAACAACAAACTTTTCATCTTTTATTCAAAAAATAACACATTGTTCAAACAAAATCATCATGAGTTAATATCCATTTAAGGGAAGATTTTTATCTTTTTGAAATTACTTTAAATGGTTAGAAGTATGACTAATTGTCTAACTAAATTGAGAAACTTGTGGCAACTGTTATTTTACAAACACCAGCTCATCAAACATGACACCAACCATTCATAATAGTTATTTATTTTTAGTTTTAGCTAATGTTTAGCATATGACATAAGTCATTCTTTTATATGTTGAATATCCTTTTGCATCTATCTTATGTTTTTGTGAGAAAAACATGACAATGTATACATTAGTAGGTAAATTACTTTTTGTACTACAAGCAATAAATTTTTACTTGGAAACCCTTTGCAATTTGAAGATATAATACTATTCTAAACACGATACTCTAGACATTTTATCATGTACATAAGCTGCCAACATTTTCTTTAATTAGTGGATGTGAGATTTGAAACACACGTAATAATAAAATATAATATAATATGAAATTCTCAAACTACCTTTGAGGACAAAGGTAGTTAGAAAAATCACACGATAATATATAATAATACGTATATTAACCGGGAGTATGATTCCCGGGTCGTTTCCTCAACGATTTATGAAATTGAAACCACGTTCTTGTTTGGACAATGATTTGAATGGTAACGAAGATTTATTTGATTATCTATTTCTACGAATTAAAAAACAATTATAATAAGTAAATGATAACAATTAAGCACGAAAACAAACAACGGGAAATTAAACTTTAACTAAAAACGCAAAACGGAAACCTTAAATAGTAATTAAAAACTCTAAATTTTCAAAATTAAACCTAAATTGAATTTTTCTTTTTAAATAGACTCTAATTGACTAAAAAGTAAGTTTAAAGAAAACTAGAACAAAAACGGAATTAAAATGAGCTTAGAAACACGAAAAATGTAAACGGGAACGAATCCCGTTCTTTAAAAAATGAAATTTTGCAATTTTAACCCTACGGAAGTAAAACTAATTTTCCTAGAAACTTTACGATAAAAGAAAATTTTCTAAAAAAGAATTATATTTTTTTGATTATTTTTCTATTTTTTATGATTTTTTAAAGTTTTTAACAAAAATAAATGTTTAAAAATACTAAACTAATTATAAAAATTCTAAAAAAATACAGAAAATAGCTTGAACTAAAAGAGACCTAGGAAAAATAAGCTTAGTTACACAGCTTATCGAATAAGCTGTGTAATAAGCTTAAAACAGCTTATAAGCTAAAAGGAAGAAAACGTGTACAAATAATAGATTTTGTAAATCTATAACGAAAAAGACCCCAGGGCACGATGGTAGTGGTGTGTGGTGTGAGGCACTTATAAGGGTTGAGGGTGTTGAGGTCGGGGGTTCGAGCCTTGCTCACCCCCGATTTCCACCTTCCCCTTTTTTTTATTTTTGAAAACTTATAAAAGCAAAGTTTTAGAAAAGCTGAAAATAAGCACTTTTAATAAAAGAAACTTTTTATGAAAAGCACTAAATAAGCTGTAAAACAGCTTAAAAGGCAGAAAAATGTAAAACTTTCTTTTTTAGCTTTTATATAGAACTTAAGAACTTGAAATTATAAAATAAGCTAAACCTAAGACTTAATAAGCTACTCTTACACTAAACCTAACCTAATAAGCTAACCTAACTTAGAAACAAGCATAGAATCAAAACAATAAGCTGAAAATCACAATAAGCTCTTATGAAAACTTTGAAACCAAACAGACTAGGAATAAAGGACTTTTGTGAAAACAGCTTAATTGAAAACAAGAAAATAAGCCAGAAATGGCTTAACAAAGCAAACAGATTACTACTACTTATATTTTTGGCTTTTTCAAAATTTCTTAAAGGCTACAACTAAATTAAGCTATCACTAAAAGACTTTAAGCTAATTTTAATCCTAAGCCTACCCTAATAAGCTGGAAATGAAAGAAATAAGTTCAAAAGACCAAGCCATAAACTGAAAACCACAATAAGCACTTATGAAAACTTAAATTCAAACAGACCTTAAGCTACTTTTGAGCTTTATATTAAGCTAGCAAATAAGCTCTACAAGAAATGAAGCTTATATATTTTGAAAGCTTGACTCAAATGCTTAATGAAAATGCTTTTTAAAACTGTTTTGAATTATGAGAGCTTAATGAAAAAGCACTTTGAAAACAGTCAAAATACTCAGCAGTTACTGAGTTTGTTTTGAATTTTGAAAAGACAAAAAGCACAATTGCAGCTTAAAAACAGATTATCAAAAGAGCTTATTTTGAAAGAGTAAGCTAATACTAATGATTAATGACCCTAGACCTACTTGTGCTATGAAAATCAAATCCTAAAAACTACAATTACCATCTGAAATTTAAGCTAGAAAATGGACTCTTTGTTGTTTTTATTATCTGATGCAGTTGGCATGCATATGACCAAAAACTTAAAACCTAAAAATGCAGACCTTAAGAACTAAATGCAATACTGATAAAACACCTAAATCAACTCAAATAGTTACACTAGATTAGCTAAATTCTACCTGAGCTTAAAATGAAACTAGAATTGGCAGAATTATCACAGATTCAATTTAGCAAATAAGGAAAACTTATGAAAACTTAATTAAACCTAATCAAACTAACAAATCCTTTACTTATAAACCTAAATACTGGATTTAAATTGAAGTTAAAGGATTAAAGGCTTCAAGCAGTATTAACTTGTAGTTAATACTGCTTGTCCCAAACACCCCCTTATTTCACTTAAAACCATTTTTAGCTTATAAATTTTGAATTTAATGATCAAATTTAAGATACCAGATATTAAACAGATTATAACAACCTCAACAAACAATTATCAATTAGCAAATAAGCCAGAAACAATAAGCTCCAAACTATGCTACTTATTTTTGAGTTTTTATAATTTTTAAGGCAAAATGAAGAAGACTAAGATCTAATTTATATAACTCAAAAACAGATGATCAATCATGTTTAATAAACATAATAAAACAAGATTAAACACAAATAAGCAAGAGATAAGCTGAAAATAAGCAAATGCAACTATTAAGCTAAAATACTTGAAATTAAAGAAGAACTTACATAAGCCTTAGCTAAACAAAAGCAATGAAAGGCTCAAAGAGCATTCAACAGCTCTAGCTTATCCAAAGATAAGCTAGTAAAAATCCAATAAGCTCTTCCATTGTAAGCTTATCATTCAAAAGCTCATATCCAAACTAGCAAAGGTATTAACTGATTTTAAGAGTTAAAGTAGATTAAATGCTTAATTTGAGCTCAATTTGAGCTTAGAGACTCAAAGAGCTAATAAGAGCTTATTAGAAGATTTTGGAACAGTGACTGACAACATTTGATGATTAAAAGAGCCTATGACAGATTGTATAAATGAACACTAAATTTCATTAACTTGAAAACTGATTACAAGATAAATTGAAATTCTGATTACATTAAGTTGAAAGAGAAAATTACATAAGCTAAGGATTTTAAAAAAACTAAAATTACAATTTAACTAAAAAATGTAAAAGCTTCAAAAAACTCTCTCGTGTGTGTGTGATTGTGAGGGCTATTTATAGCGTGTAAAAGAAGCTTCTAGGAATATAACCCGCTCCTCTTAGTCTTGATCTCTACCCTTCATATATCACCAATTATTGGATCCTTGATTTACACCGTTGGATTAAATGGGGTGAGCACACGGATTGCCAGCGTGGCATTCCGTGTGTCATACCTTGTGCTTCTTTTACACTCACTTTAATGCAAAATCCCAATCATAAGTGTGTTTTCTCTTTTGCACGCGTGTCACTCCTTATGGGCTTCAACCAATCAGGGGCTTATATGACGTCTTCTTTTGCCAGCTTGTCACTTGGTATCCGAATTAATAAGCCACGTCCTCAATTTTAATTTACCATTTGATTTCACGCATGTAAAAATTGAAGAAGATGATGAATAGTAACAATAATATTTCCCGCGTTTTACTTTTTATAAAAGGGGGTGGGTGTTTGACTTCTTCTTTGACCCAGGCTTATACATTGGGCCATGAGTGTGTTTTGGGCTCAGGAAGAGTTAACAGGATATGGTTTTGGGTTTTAAAGAGTTAACGGGTGTTAACTCTTTATATATTAAAGAGTTAACACCGTTAGGGATTAGGGGATCATTTTTGCAATTTGGTTTAACAATGAGGGCTGTTTTGGTAAGTTTTGGGTTTTTGTCTTTTGTGAGTTGACCACTGTTGACCATGATAGCATTCTCTCAGCTTTTGCACCCTCAATTCCGTTCCCGTGTCCGTGTTTGTCCGGTTTTGACCGTTTTCTTGTGATTTTTGCAATATCCGTACCTACACAATCATAAAGACAAAACAAGCGATATACAAGCATTTTAAGCACAATTTTATCTTTTCAGGGTCATTTTTGATATAAAACGGATATGTGTTTTCACACATATCAAAATTCTTTGTCAAAATCTATTTTCAAACAAAAATTTGCATGAGGTATCTAAACAGGTAAGCAAAATCAATCGAAACCAAACCGATAAACCGAGCCGAATCGAACCGAACCGACGTTAATATGTTCGGTTATAAATATATAATAATGTTTTTCGTTTCGGATTTGCTCGGTTCGGCTTGATTTCGGTTCAGTTCGGTTTAAAACCAAGAAAAATGCACCTAAACTATCTAAATTGGTTTCACTTGGTTAACTTTGGTTCGGTTTCGGTTTCACTATGTTAACTTCTGTCCAGTTCTCGGTTCACTTTTTCATCAAAATCGGTTTTCGGTTCGAGTCGGATTTGATCGGTTCGGTTCGGATTCGACCTGTTGCTCATCCCTAAAACTTAGTGTTAACTCATCTGCATTTTAAACGTGTTAAACAAAAGAGTAAAAAATAAAGAATAGAAATTTTACAGCTCATAGGAGTCATTTACTTTGTATATATGTTAGTCAAAATACTTTTTGTCATTGAATCACAAATGACGTCATTTACTTTTTCAAATGTTTAATCTTTGCTGCGTGTTTAATTATATGTTTTGAACTCTCAAAATGAGAAAAATACAATTACTAATATATACTCGTATTTGATTAAACTTTAACCATATTTCGTTTTTAACTCATAGCTTGTATTTCTCGCAGTGACAACAAATTGAACTTTTAAGGATTGTATCAAGGGTCACATAAGGAACACAAATTTGCAAGTATACTTATTTGTTGTTATATTTGCGAACAAAATGAATTCAATCTTGTAATTTTTATATTTTTTTTTGAAGCATCTTGTGACTGGTGTTATCAAATAGAGCACATCTCATCAAGAAAATATCATCCTTTCATATCTGATCCATGAACAACTAAAAGTTTTAAGGTAAGCGTATTCAATGTTTAATGCTTTTGAGCATAAAAAAAGCTCAATTTGAATCAAATTTACTTCTTTATTTTCTAATCCAATCACAGATCCTGATTCAGCGTCTTAATCCGCACATATCCCCACCACTTTTATCGATTTTAGTGTCAGATTCAGTTTTTCCCCAATTTCGAAACCTTAAATGAATTGTAGTGTTTTTTCGAAGATGAGATCTAAACGGAATAAAAAGATTCCTAGTAATCTTGAGGGATTTGTGCTTAGTACTAATTCGAAAGTCAAAAACACTGTTACTAAGGATGGTGATATGGGTTTTGTAATGGGTAAAAATGGTAATGGTTTAGATTTCAATAGTACTAGAAGGGATAATGTTAGGAGGGAATATAGTATAAGCAGGGATGCTAGTGTAAAAAGGGATGGTTATGGTGATAAACAGAATGATGATGAAGGGTTTGTGGAAGATTTGAATGGGCCCCAGTTTCCATCAATTAATAGCACGCCTAAGAACTGTTTGGGTGAGGAAATTGGCATTAACAAACTGGAGAATGGCATTAATAGACAGGAGAGTGGAGAGAATAGTATGGAATCAGGGGAGAAGAATAAATCAGGTAATGAGAATAATAAAAGGTTTGATGATACTGTTAAAAGTGGTGATAGGAAAGAGGATAAGACTGTAAAGGACAATACTGGTTTTTTGAGGTATGCTGATGTTGTGAATATTAATAAAGTGGAAAACAAAGTGAGTATAGCTACATGATGTGAATTTTGGATATTAGCGGACGATTTTCTTGGAACCAGGAACTGTATATGTTTTACCAAGTCTAAACAACGATAGTGGCATATCCTTGACGGTGTGTTTAGATGCAAGTGAGCAACAACTTTTTGAGATTTTTAAGGTTTGGAACCAACCGAATTATGTGGAATTTGGATGTGCTAATTTGGTTCAACAAGTTTTCTTTTAATAATAGCTTGTGGTTTATGAGAATTTTTGTATATTAATTTTTTTTGGAGGGTAATAAGATGTATATTCGGGAGATCGTTCCTACATACTATCCTGTGTTGATTTTCTGCACCTCCGTTGGCCTTGTTTCTATCTTATCACGCATTCATTACACCTTTGAGGCCTTTCGCGTATCCTCCAACTATGTTTCATTTTGAACATAAGTGAGTGGCAACATCATTTACCTCTGATATTACTTGCCTAGCTTTATGTATACGTAACATGGGAATCATTTCTAAGGCATCAATTTGGTACCAGAAGTGAAATGTTGTGAGTACCCATAATTTTACTTCAAAGATACACCAAGACAAACATTGACAACGTGAATTAAAGAAAAAACGAGCCCGAGCATAGAAAGCTCTAACCTTAACATTTGAATGGATATGGAATTCCACATACTTTATGTTAAACCTTAACCGAGCAAAGCTGGTTCAGTAGCTCCAGTAAAACCTCCAGTTCATTTTACGTGATCAGTAAAGAAGAGATGATGAGTTTACACAGCTGGACTAAAAGATAATTGTTTAAGAAAATTCCCGTAAGTATGCTTAGACTTTAAAAGTGTGCTTCAACAGCTAGTACTTCGGAAGTTGGAACATCTCCTTCGTCCTAGAGCTGAGTGAGTAACTCCTCATGAGTGTGATTCAGCTGTTGGTCCTTTGGATATTAGAGCATCTCCTTCGGCCTTGAGCTAAAATAAGACAAGGCGCCGTTAGCTCGCCCCGGGGTTTTAATCCGAGACCAAGCTCCGGCGTGAGAATAAGTATATGCTTGGTATGAGTTCTAGTGAGAGAAACTAGAGAGAGAGTAAAGAGAAGTATGTGTGTGTAACATGCCTTCTTCATGTGTGTGAACAGTTCATTATATACTACCTGAGCTTAGCTCCAAGACAAGAGCATTGTGGGAGCTAAGTTGTCTTCTAGAGGCAGCATGTATCAGACTTTGTCTTATGTGTCCAAGTTGTCTTCTAGGGGCAGCGTGTAAGTCGCTGGCATGTATCAGACTTTGTCCTCGGGGTCAAAGTTGTCTTCATGCTCTAAGTACTAGTTGTAGACCAGACGTCTGTGACATTCGTACATCGTACGTCAGTCGTCAGTGTACTAGCTCTGATGAAGACAGACTGGCTGCTTCTTACCTCCTGAGGGGACTAGCTACTCCTGATTGGCTGCTCCTTGCCTCCTGAGGGGACTAGCTACTCATGACTAGACGCTCCTTGCCTCCTGAGGGGACTAGCTACTCCTGACTGGCTACTCCTTGCCTCCTGAGGGGACTAGCTACTCTTGATTGGTTGCTCCTTGCCTCCTGAGGGGACTAGCTACTCCTGACTGGCTGCTCCTTGCCTCCTGAGGAGACTAGCTACTCCTGAGTTATTGCCTCTAGACCTGAGGTGGCCTTCGTCTCCCCAGCTATTCCAGTGGACCGTTCCAACATAGAGTGGTTTTGTCTCAAGAATATTAGGAGTTAATTGTGATTGTCTCCCCCAAAGTATCTGGAGGAGACCATACCTCATCATGTCCCCCTAGTCTAGTATTAACATATTGCCAAAGAGTTGATACTAGACTCTGAGAATTTGTCAAGTGTTTCGTTCAGAAACGAAAGAGCATAAAAATGCTGATAGTTTTGGAAGTTCGATGCGAGAGTGAGTTACTACACGTTCTACATCACCCGTCTCACTAGCTACTGCCATCCTTGTGTCCACTCCGAAAGAGACTGTTGCCGCTTGTCCTAATCACATAGTTGGTGCAAAGGCAAAGGCAGCGGCCAAGCGAAAAGCCTCTACCAAGCCGCAATAACCTTCCGGTGCAACCAAAAAGTGTAGATTGATCAATAAAAGCTCTGAAGCAAGGTCTAGCAAGCCCTCAAAGAAAGGTGATGAGATTGGCGAGCTAATTTCAATCGTACAAGTGTTCGGGGTATGAGGATAATATCGATTCGGTTGGCGATTCCCACCTGGTAATTCACACCACATTTTGGTGATGAATTGTACGCCATGTCTCCATAGTCTAAACTAGAGTTGAATCCCCTTCCCGCAGTGATGTTCCTCATGTCATCAGTTGCTTGAATCGTGTTGATATTATGCCTCTAATTAGAGGGACTACTTGTCTGATCGATTCTTTCGCTCGTTGGCTAGAATGTTTTTCAAACGCCCTAATAGTTTTGTGCCATGTACCTCATCATGTCCCCACAGTCTAGTATTAATGTGTTGCCAAAGAGTTGGTACTAGACTCTGGAAGTTTCATCTGGCAATGCGAGTGCCTCGTCATGAGGCTAGCAGATTTATCTTAATATGCCGATGACTCTCGATCGGGGGTTTTTGGGTGGCTCGATCGAAGAGTCTCAATCGAAGGGTTCCACCAAAGGGATTCCATTGTTTTGATCGGAGGTTGCCTAGTCGAAGAGGTTCTATCATTTTAATCGGAGGTAACTCGATCGGAGAGGTTTTATTATCTCGATCGGAGGGGTTTTGTTGTACTCGTCTGAAGGTTTTGTTTTCTCGATCGAAGGTTTCATTGTCTTGATCGGAGGGTGGATTAGTTCGATCGGAGTTGCGCTCTATTGAGCTTTACCAGAGTTGTCTAGGTACCTCAATCGGAGGTGTTTGTTCACGAGGCTTTAATTACTCGTCAGGAGGTAGCTTGAACGGAGCTTGTTGTTGTTGCTCGTCCGGAAGTTGCTCGACCGGAGCTAGTGTTGCTCGTCCAGAGGTAGATCGACCGGAGCTAGTGTTGCTCGTCCAGAGGATAACACAAGGTTTCGATCGAAGCCTTATGAATAAGATCTGAGTGTTTCGTCCAGAGTTACAAGATATTTAAGTCGGAGTATTCACTCTAGATTTTCGATCGGAGTTTCTAGCACACGGTTTCAATCGGAGGTATTGGCTAGGGCCTCCATCGGAGCTTTTTGGCTGACTCGTCTGGAGGTTTCGTCTGGAGGCACGAACTAGGCTCGTCCGGAGGCACTAGCTAGGCTCGTCCGGAGGCACTAGCTAGGCTCGTCCGGAGGCACTAGCTAGGCTCGTCCGGAGGCACTAGCTAGGCTCTTCCGGAGGCATTAGCTAGGCGTCCGGAGGCACTAGCTAGGCTCGTCCGGAGGCACTAGCTAGGCTCGTCCGAAGGCACTACCTAGGCTCGTCCGAAGGCACTAATGCTCATTCAGAAGTGGTTTCGATCAGACTTAGGTCTCGATCTGAGGTTTCCGTTGACACTTGTCAAGACTCTAGGGTCTCAGTCGGGAGCTTTTCGTTATTAATTGAGTCAAACCATCTGGTACAACCCGAAGTGTCTCGCCCAAAATTTTTAAATTTTGAGAGTTATTTCTCATATCCTAACGGGATGATACCTATGTTGACTCTAATGCTACTCTGGAACCTGTGCATGTTGAGGATAGCCATGTAAATGCAGATGAAAATGACGATGGTCACATAAGCGTTATCCCTTTCCAGACCTTTGTTCAGAGAACTGGGTGAAGCGTGGATGCGTTTCCTCCTATCAGTCTTGCCGAGGCACCTCTCAGTCATAATCATGTTAAATCTACTCAGACTCAAGATACTTTCACAGAGGATGATCCTTCTTATAGAGGTAGCAAGGTATTGCATATTCACCTCTCATTCCTTAGGAAAATATATTTTGCTACTTTGTACTAAACATGTTATATTTTGTAGGTTTCAAATGCATCACTGAGGGTAGGAATGCCATAATGAATAGGTTGAATGAGGATGCTGACCCAAACGAAGGGTTTCACATAATGGGTTTGATGATGATGGTAGTCATAATTAGGCTACTTGCAACGATGTTGAGAGTGATAGTCTTTACTATAAGGCCAAAGCGAGGAGTACCGTAGAAGATAAGATTGGTAAGGAGCTTCTTCACCTTGCTCCTAGTCCTTATTACATGCCATATCCTTATGATGAAGGTTTAAGTAGTCATTCTCCTAATATGAAAGGAGAATGGGGTGAGGTTCACGCAGTGAAGTTTGGAATTCTAAATAAAGAGCTCTTTAAGTATCCCAAAGTATGTAAGGAGGTTATGAGCTAACCAGAGAGTCCGCTCCTACCAAAGATTGCACCTTCACTCCGGGGTAGATATGGTATCACCGCTCAGGAGGAGGTTACGAGCTGACCAGAGAGTCTGCTCCTATAAAGATTGCACCATCACTTTATATGTCAATCATTTATGAAGATCATCATAAACGGCCAAACTAAGGCGAGGTGGTTCATCATTAAGATGTGAGAGCTATCACTCCACGAAGCTGTCCTTTCAGAACCACATATTTTTATTATTGTCAGGCTGGGAGTGCAAGCCCTCCACATACTCTGCCCGTTTGTGATGTATCATAGACTTTAGTCCTTTGAGTTGCTTAAATTTCCAACTCAGGAATTTAGTTATGGTGTATGTACATTTCGCTACCGATGTAGCTAGTCATCTGGTAGCCTATACGCGCGAAAGGACAGGTGGGTATTCCCGGCCTTCTGCTGCGGAGTCAATTAGCAAAGGTTGCTCAGCCTGACCACCAATGGTACCAAGTTCACCATGGGGAACACATTAGTAGGAGTTACCCTTTTCGTATGGAGGTAGCGAGCCATCCTACGTTATTTGATTGTTCCTTGATAACGAAAGCAAAGATTTTTCAAAGGCTTTGCTTCCTCCTATCATTTAAGACAAAAGGCACTAGTCCTTAGCCATGGCATAGTCAGACATCCCAATTCGGAAGAGAAGTGAATAGCCTCTATCTCCTTTTCTGAAGGGCTTCGGTGCCTCTGGTGGTGGAAGGACTACTCCAAAGAAGGAAGCGCGAGCTCTCATTCATTCCATTAGAAGGATAGATCCGCTTGTATTGTACTTGACGAGCGTATAACCGAGCATACTCATAAGGTTGGGGCTATTGGTTGTGACTCAAAACTACCCCTAGGGAAAAACCACGGGGTGAGGGTTGGAGTTTATCGGAGAGTAACGTCTTATAACTTCTTTGAATCCGATACGTACAATTACTTATTAGAGCCAACCCTTGATCGAGTTATACCCAAGGTATACCCCTGGTCGAAACCTTAGTAGAGCAAACCTCTGATCGAGACCTAGCAAAGCAGACCTATGATGGAGCACTAGCTAGAGAAGCTTATGATGTAGCACTAGCTAGGTAAACCGATGATGTAGCACTAGCTAGGGAAGCTTATGATGTAGCATTAGCTAGGGAAGCTTATGACGTAGCATTAGCTAGGGAAGCTTATGATGTAGCACTAGCTAGGGAAACTTATGATGTAGCACTAGTTAGGGAAACTTATGATGTAGCACTAACTAGGGAAGCTCTGATCGAGCCTATTAATTCCTAACTGGTTGGGTAAAGACGAAGAGTACACATCCATCATCTTCGAACGAATTGGGCGGTACTATATACCCAGTAACTTCTTCATTCATTTTTATGTGTAACGGGGAAGGTTTCTCTCAGGCTAGATCGATGGTAACATATAGCTCCTCCTCCAGAGTAAAGCCTGCCTTATGCCGTCCCTCGGTCTCCGGAACTAAACCATCCTCCGAACGAAGACCCATCATAGACGTAATCGTCTATGTGCAATCAGAGGGGGCGTGTCTCTCTTCTCTGACATATTCCTATGGTGCTACAATGGGGATCACGTCCTCTTTCAACTCCTGCCTATTTTACCAGGATCCACTGGAGGAGCTCCTCCAAGCTCTTCTCTGTGACAGACTCCCTGGGGAGCACTCGAATCCCTGTTCTAGAATCTCCATGAAAGAGTTTCCTAGGAGTTTCTTTTCCCCTACCCGTTGGTCAAGCACCTTGATCTCATTTCGTAATGCGTCGATGTTTTATTTCAAATCAGCCGGAGAAGGTGCTGCCTGAACAAGTCTAGAGGGACTAGAAACTCCTCCTAGAGGTGTTACAATGTCTCCTTGTTCTTCGTTGTTCAAGTTTTTCCCCTACCTCCGGATGAGACCCCACCATACTATCAACCATTGCTCAAAACATGTAGATTGGTATAAGGGTCCCACGGATGACGCCAATGTTTAAGCAAATTCCCGTAAGTATGCTTAGACTTTATAAGTGTGCTTCAACAGCTAGTACTTCGGAAGTTGGAACATCTCCTTCATCCTAGAGCTGCGTGAGTAAGTCCTCATGAGTGTGATTCAGCTGCTGGTCCTTTGGATATTAGAGCATCTCCTTTAGCCCTAAGCTGAAATAAGATAAGGCACCGTTAGCTCGCCCCGGGGTTTTAATCTAAGACCAAGCTTCTGCGTGAGGATAAGTATATGCTTAGTATGAGTTCTAGTGAGAGAAACTCGAGAGAGAGTAAAGAGAAGTATGTGTGTGTAACCTGCCTTCTTCGTGTGTGTGAACAGTTCATTATATACTACCTGGACTTAGCTCCAAGACAAGAGCATTGTGGGAGCTGAGTTATCTTCTAGAGACAACATGTATCAGACTTTGTCTTATGTGTCCAAGTTGTCTTCTAGGTGCAGCATGTAAGTCTTTGCCTCCTGAGAGGACTAGCTACTCCTGACTGGATGCTCCTTGCCTCCTGAGGGGACTAGCTACTCTTGATTGGCTGCTCCTTGCCTCCTAAAGGGACTAGCTACTCCTGATTGGCTGCTCCTTGCCTCCTGAGAGGACTAGCTACTCCTGACTGCTTCTTGCCTCCTGAGAAGACTAGTTACTCCTGAGTTATTGCCTCTAGACGTGAGGTGACCTTCGTGACCCCAGCTATTCCAGTGGACCGTTCCAACATGAAGTGGTTTTGTCTCAGGAATGTTATGAGTTAATTGTGATTGTCTCCCCCAAAGTATCTGGAGGAGACCATACCCCATCAATAATATAAACATGCAAGTATTTATAATGGCTTGGAAAATCGAAGCTAAGCAACTGGTTCAGTGTACTGATTTACCGTAGCTATATTGGAGGGTTTCAAGCCTTGTCGTTCTTTATTCGGCTCTGAATTACGAAAGTGTATTATATAAACTGGTCATACCTAATTCCTAAAGATGTTAAACCAAAAGGTCGTCGACATCTAAACCTACAACTAACACCATCCTTGACGATTGAGCTTAACACCCTAAATCCTGGATTTATTTGAGACAAGGATCCATTTTATTGTGTCCGCCCAGTTCGCAACAAACGTACTGCAATATCAAAGCGACTTCACATATATAATTTAACGCCTAAAATACGTGTTCCTATATGGAGCAACCAACTTTCCCAAATATCATCAAAATATTAGACCCAAGCATTTATAGTTCACTAACACTCATCATAATTAAGCTACGCTGAACACACTTGAACTAGGTTTATATATGTTGATGGCTTATGGTAAAAAAATTAACATTGAATCCCACATCGACTAATTAAAGAACATGTCGACGGCTTATATATGTAATGTATGTAAAGTATTCATGTTCAGGGTAGTATTATGTCTTCAAATTCTGAATTGTTTCCAAGTAAAGTAGATATCTTGGGTTCCCATTTAGTCTTAGAAAATTTATATGATCTCTTAACCTTTTTAATTATATTCATATTTTGCTAAATTGGATAATTATTTTTTTAATCTCTCATAGTATGTCTATTGAAGATACAATTTAGTTAGTGGGTTGACACTTTGCAAGGACGGAGTTAGTGAGTGTCTCGTGGGTGTCTAAGACACCTATAGATTTTTTCTATACAGTGTTAATTTTTGAGAAAAACAGTGATTTTTCACAAATGTATTATAAACGCACATAGTCTATCGAAATATGTTTTCAGTCTTATCGTTTTAATTTACTTTTTAACTATATCATATTACGATAAAAATAATTTTGTACACCTAATCATATTTGATCCTGTCGCCGTTTGGTCGAGTAACAAGTAGATTGATTTATCGACTTAGTACGTAGGATGATAATATGACGACAAAAAAAATGTTGAATGGTAATGCGTAAAATAATCTTGATAATCATAAATAATGATGCGAAATTTACCGTAATAACCATCTGCAATATGTGTTTTCTTGAAACAACCATGTCAGACTTACTTTACCAATTTGACCATGTTCCTCGCGTAATTCTGTAAAGAACTCGAGTGACACGTGTCGCCCGTATACACCGCATAGTTATTATCGTAGAAAAAAACAAGCCCTAAATTGTTTGTGTCAGTTGCTCGCGCAATTCAGAGAGCGAGTTTGTATTTTTTTAGTTACTCACGCAATAGTAACAGCGAGTATCGTTTTGGGAGGCATGCCTTGATTTAACAATTCTATGTTACGAAATGACTAATGCCTGGTAAAGAAATGTCATATCTAACAGTATGAAATTGTATTTTTCCAGAATTCGTATCCTATAAATCATACTTGTTGTAATGTAAAATTCATACTACAATTGAAAACCAAACAACATTTGTTTATTGAACGAAATATCCTAAATATTTGTTGGCGGGTTTGTGGTTTTTTGAGGGTTTGTTAAGTTGTTTTGCTCGGGTGTTTGTGTGAAAGTATTGATTTTTGGTTACTACGTTAACAAGATGGATTTGAGCGATATTGAGGTAAAAAAAAATTATGTTACGTAATTTTGTATTTTTTATTTGATGTTTGTATTTCTAGTAATATATGTTTATGTTTAATTTTAGGTACCACGTGTTTTTGTGACATGCAGGAGTAAGTTAACTTTGATAAAAACGATTAGAAGTTTAATTAGGGGCACTATACGTGAAGAGTTATTTAGGCAAACCTGTTTTGGTTGGTTCTTAGATATGGATGATTGGACTGAGAATTGTATTTTATTACATTTTATGTTGGGTCAACAATTAGAGTTAACAGGTAATGAAAATGAAAATATTCCTTTGTATTACCATATAGTTGATAATTTTCATATTCAATTTGGTAGGGAAGAATTTTGCCTAGTAAGTGGGTTAAAGTTTGGTGTAGAAAATTCGACTGATTATAATAAAGCAAAAGACCCAATTCCATTTAGGCGTAGGGTGTTTTCTTCAGATTTAGATGGAGGACCTATAAGAGGGAAGGATGTTCAATTATTGATTGAGAGTGATGTGTTTAAGAAATTAGACGACAACGATGCTGTTAGCCTATGTTGTGTAGGCATTTTGCAGTTAGTGTTATTAGGCGTCGAGGATAGACGTCCTGTCCCTAATTGGATATTAAGGTTAGCGAATGATAGAGTTAGTTGGGATAGCTATCATGGCCGACATTGTACAAGCATTTAAGGGATGCAAATGTGAATCGTTGGCAACCTTTATATGCCAGTGATCCTACAAATGAAACTGATACGAAAAGTTATTCGATTGAAGGATTTGCTTGGGCGTTCAAGGTATGTCATAATTTACTTTTTAATATTAAATTTGGCAATTATTTTATTAGTTTAATTTATATTAGCTGAAATATATTTTTTTAGACGTGGATCTTGGAGTCTTTTCGAGCAGCGACGGATGATTATTATACACGTTATCGTCGTCATCCTCGAATAGTTGCTTGGTCTTCAAAGCATAAGTTTTATCGACACATGCTTAAACCTATGTTGCATGTAAGTATTGAATTTTATCTTGTCATGTTATTAATTTTGATTATGTTAAATAATTCATATTGAATGTCTTTATTTTTATTTTAAAGGGACAACTACCTGTTGAGAGACTGGTACCGGATGAGACTGAGGCTCGATCGCGATGGTGGGTTTCAAGTAGGGCATACTTTGACGGGCGTAGTTTTGAAGACGAACAGATACCTCGTCACTTAAACCGAAACAATTATTTTGAAGTTCCATCTGAAATGTATCGAGAATTTGAGGAACAGAGAAGGGGGTATCAGCAGATGAAGGAAAAGAATGATGATATGTACGAAAAAATGACTAGGTTTATGAAGGATATGAGACGGGTGCCAGAAGCTAACACAACACCTATCATTGCCGATCAACATTTTGGTGTAAGCGATATTAGTGGATTTCAGAGCTATCAGGTACTAATAATAATTTTTTTTCCTTGTTGGAAAGTAATAAATTATTATATTTATGTATTTATGGTTGTCCACAGGGTGTTCCGTCTTCTTTTCATACGTTGCCAAACAACAGCTCATTCTTTAATATGGCAACGCCATCAAATTGGCAAACACCTAATCCATCGTATTTGGGTACTCCAAATTCGCAACCCCCTATCCCGTCGCAGCCTGGTACAAGTAATTGGCAAAACCCGATGACATCTTATTCTCCAAATTTGCCACCCCCTATCCCCTCTCGTCGTCAGGATGCTGGAATATTGGACCCGGTAATCATGAACTTATTTACGAGTATGATTCTATATTACTAAACATCATTAACTAATAATTGTTTATTAATTATTGTTTTTTAGAATTTATGTGATCGAGCAAGGAGGGAACCCCAACCAAGCGTTTATATGCTGAGTCCCTATACGGTTTTGCCTCCTACTACTGTGTTAACTAAAAAAAGGATTGATAAAACAAAGAAAAAGGGCAAGACTAAGAAATTATCACCTCTGAATCTTGGCAACACTTTTGCGGATGAAAATGTATCGGGAGATGACGTAACCATAACAGGTGTACAGCAGACTGATAATTATTTTAATTATCAAACCGTGGACCCTGATAAGGTATTTCTTGTTAGTCTTGTATTATAATCTAATAAAATAATTGAAACAATTTTGTTTTTTGAGATAGTTTTTTTAACATGGTTTTTTAGGTTACTCGAGATGCTTATGTAACGATGACGGAATTTCTTTTAGACCCCTATGATATTTATTTAGATTGTTATACGAAGGGTTATAAACTTCTCAATTTCTTTTGGCCACAACTAGTTCCGCATCTGTGTACGTATATGCGTGAACGGTCTTGGCCAGAGGGTTGGTTGTCTAGTGATGTAAGTTTATTAATACACATATTATTATTTAGTAAATATTTTTTTTGGATAAAGGGTTACCCCGGTAAAGTTGTATTAATCACATCAAGAACGTTAAGTACAATGGAATGTGGCTAAAGCACCACATTAACCTCAAGCAAGCTTGAACTACTAACATTTGAGACATGCCTCAAATGTACTACAAAGATGAGCAGAGACATATAAAACAGAAAATTAGTGCACGTCCCACGTCTTTTTCACCAAGAAATACCATTGACACTCCAAGGCCAGCATAAGGAGAACCGAACGATCACAAGCCATAAATCCAAAAGCAACTCAGCATATTCCACTTATCAAGCAACTCCAAATATTATTTCCAAATAAAGATATTGATTTTGTTTGTGTTTTATGAATCAGCACATGAATTCATGGATTCAGATCCTAATTAGAGAAAGGACAGAAAATGCCAATTGGACCCTGGCAAAATCGGGTACAGTATGCTTACATCAAGAAAATAATCGTTTCATGATACTGACGGATCCACACAATATCGGAACATTGGATGGTTCAGTGCGTCCTTTCCCATCATGGAATGATGTTACCTGGGTACTTATTTTGTTGATTTATTGTGTTAAAACTTTATAATTGGTTTACAATTCGAATATGACCTATTTTATTGGCTTAATATTTGTAGGTGTATATGCCAATAAACGCTGGGGGAGTTCATTGGGTGACTGGAGCAATAAACTTGGCTGACTCAATATTTTATGTTTTTGACTCAATGGAAAGCGAGACCAGAATGTTAATGTTAGAGCAGCAAGTAAGAGATTAGACCCCCGTAATTAACAGCATATTGGAGACGCGTGGCTACTTTAATGGAACTGGACGACAACCCCACAATTTTCGATTCTCTTACAATGAATTATTTGGTTACAAGGTCCCTCAATAAAAAAATACCAAAGATTATGGAGTTATAACATGTTGGTTGATTACCAAGTTATGTTTGGGTCAAGCGCCAACAGTGGTTGGTGATAACCAAGTCTATTGGGATAACATGAGATATTATATGTGTGACACGTTCTATAAGTGTAGATGTGAGGACACTGAATATTGTGGTTATTGATTAGTATGTTGAAAGGGTAACATTTATAATTTAATAAAATTATAAATTACATTGATACATTCTGAATAAGTAGACATTAATTAATAAAAGATTACAATCGATTATATTTATTGCAGTACAAGTTTATTAAAGAAAAATAAACAGACATAATAATGTTAAGGTTAACCACTGCCATTCCCAAGAACAGTATCTTTACAGAAAACCTCAACCACGTTTCGCATTGTTATGTTAAGGTAATGCTTTGATGGGTTAGGAGAAAAAACAGAGACATTTGTCAGTATCATGGCAGCGCCTACAGTAATATCATTTCCATAACCACCCTTACCAATGACTTTGTGATGTATTGTTCCAGGTATTGTACCTGAGAGATCTTTCAGAGTCACGTTTAGGTCGCCAATCATATTTGGTGAACAAGACTTCACTATTCCAACAACTTGTTCAAGTTTTCCATTTTTTAGAAAGTTATCGACGTCTCCCAAACATCCAGTTACAGTGCCACCAAATGTATTGACATAGTTAGTGGCGCTAACCCACGCTGCACTCTTAAAGTCATCATCGTCACCAACATCCTCAACAACTTTGTCCATATATTGTTGTGTAGACATTAAAGCCCCATCTGGATCTAGAATAAAAACCTTTTCTTTAAGCAGTCTGGCTTGCTGAACAAGACCTGCAGGACCGGGTATTATCCTAATTAGATTTAGGTTTGAGGTAGATGGTTCAACACGAGTGCTACTAGAGACGTGAACAACACCCGAAGGACCAGGTATTATTGTAACTGGATTTGTAGTGTAGGGAGATGGTTCAACATTTGTGCTATTAGAGGAACGAACAGCAGGAGTTAAATGAAGATCAGAATCATCAATATCTAGATTGTATTCCCATGCTTCATTTTCGTTGTTAAAACTGGCATCCATTTTTGATAGTTGGTGAAGAAGTTGTGTTTTTTATTCAATGATTATGTATAAGTTGGAATCCATTTTTAAATTAGACGAGTCATTGAATATATAGAAACATTGAGTTGACTAGTCCCTGACATTGGCTTCATCACTATGTATTTTACGTGATTTATGACATGATTTTGACAACTCACTGACATATATGACGAATCACTGAATATATAGAAACATTGAGTTGACTAGTCCCTGAAATTGGTTTCATCACTATGTATTTTACGTGATTTATGACATGATTTTGACTACTCACTGACATATTAGACGAATCACTGCATATATAGAAACATTGAGTTGACTAGTCCCTGACATTGGCTTCATCACTATGTATTTTACGTGATTTATGACATGATTTTGACAACTCACTGACATATATGATAACTTTTACCTTTTAACCCTATAAATATCATAATATATTGTTTATAACATATCATATACGTATACGAAAAAACTCAATGGCGTGTCCAGTTCCACATACTTTTGATGAAATCAAATGTATGGTTGAGAAACAAATTCAGGAGGATCGAGGTCGTCAGTTAGCAATTATGAACTTAGGCCATCAATATGGTGAGGAGATTGAAGCTAAAAATGAATTGCTGAAAGCATACGAGCAATGCATAGACATCTCAATGGATAAACGTGCTAAGATTGAAAAATTTCTTAAAATAGAATCTGAATTAGACTACGAAATGCAAAGTGCTTTGTTTAGAAAGGCGGCAAAATTGGAAAAACAAATCAGGGATAAACTTGGTTGGTTGCAACAACTTGAAGTTATGTTTTAGTTTTACTTATGTATTTGGTTAAAATTCCGTATCGTTTTTAACGTAAGTTATGTATTGTGTTAAATTGTTGTAGTGTTATTAATCTTCTTATGTAATGGTGAATTTTAGTTGAATATTATATATGAACCTATCTATTTGAATGAATGAGTTACGTACTATTTTGTTTTTATGGTAACGACCACATGTTTTTATTCAACAAAACCATTTAATTGTAACCCAAATTAAATACATTAGAAAGCCATAAAACTTAGAAAGAGGCAAGCATACAAATTACAATCAAAATGACAAACTACTCTAAACCAAGATTGTCCATGTCAATGTACAGTTCGTGAAGTAGTTCAGTCGAATTACGTGTGTGTTGTTTCGGATGCATATGCATTTCGACTGCTGCCTCAAGTACTTTTATCTTTTCAAGTAAGTGCTTGCAGTTTGAGCACCCTCCACTTATTGAAGTTCCTGACTGATGGTTTTGTGGTGTTGTACTTCCTGAGGAATAGCTATTAGTTGATGAAGGTTCTGAGGAATAACTTGGAGTCGATGAAGATCCCGAAGAACTGAGTAGTAGACGAACTCGTTCCTCTTTCCATCCATAATCATTTTCCTTAGGCTGTTATAGAGTAAATAAATCAATTGTTACAAAATTAACATAAAACACAAAAAAAACAAGTGATTGTTCACCTTAGATCGTGGACATACATAGTAAAGTTTACCACAGGTGTTTGGTTGGTACGATTCTCGGAGAACAACATCTCCTTTTCCACAACGACACGCAAAAGCTTCATATGGCGCCATTTTCATAATTGCAATGTAATCTATTATTGAGTTGTATGAATAAACGAATATCTAACCTAAGGTGTTGTTTGCAGCTACTTTGAAAGTATGGTATTTATAGAAACATTAAGTTGACTAGTCCCTCACACTGGTTTCATCACTTTGTATTTTACGTGATTTATGACATGATTTTGACTACTCACTGACGTATTAGACGAATCACTGCATATATAGAAACATTGAGTTGACTATTCTCTGACATTGGTTTCATCACTATGTATTTTACGTGATTTATGACATGATTTTGACAACTCACTGACATAAGTAGACGAGTCACTGAATATATAGAAACATTGAGTTGACTAGTCCCTGACATTGGTTTCATCACTTTGTATTTTATGTGATTTATGACATGATTTTGACAACTCACTGACAAAGTAGACGAGTCACTGAATATATACAAACATTGAGTTGACTAGTCCCTGACATTGGCTTTATCACTATGTATTTTACGTAATTTATGACATGATTTTGACAACCCACTGACATATTAGACTATAGTTTAGCAAGAGTCATTGATTTTAAAAATTACAAATTACAATAAAAACAATACGAAATCCTAACATAATACATAGAGTTGTAAATTAAAACATTACATATATAAACTAGTGCGGTTTTAACATTAATGTATTATTTCATTGCTTGGTTCAGTAAGTAGAATTAGTGACTCTTTGTGTGGCCCAATGAAAAATGAGTCACGATTTGCTTCGACATGAACGTTCACAAAGCCCTCAATGATTGGATGGAACACTTGAAGTGAGTTATACCATTGCTGGACAATTTCTGCTTCCACTATTGGTTCGTTAGCATTACTGAATCTAAGTAGTTTGAGAAAATGACTTGCTGGGTGTAGAATGGTGAATAGCAAGTTGCACGATGAAATAATACCATCTTCAAAATCTAACGCCCATGCATAAATAATACGAAAAGCCCCGAAACCAAAGCTTCCAGAAATTATAAGAGAGTCTCCAAGCTGAGAAATATAGTACGGAGGTGAAAACTCCCCAACTCCTACCTGTTCAGGCATGTCTTGTACATGAAACTGGTGAGTAAGCAAATCAAATGAAACTATCAAGTAATTTTTTTTACAAATACCATCATCATTATAAGACTTTTCTGAGCCAATCCAGAAAATTTTACCATCTATAACTGCTTGACCTGACCGTTTTATTCTTATTGATGGATGTGGCAAACAGTCATAATCAAGATTATACCAGATTCTAGAGCTTAAAGTAGACACAGACACATACTATGGACCGCCGATGTATAACGGGTAATTTATCTTCAAAATGGTTGCCTCTAGACTGACAGGACATATACCAAAACCAAATATCATTTTTGGTGAATCAGGTTGATGTGTGTAATTAGGGACTGATATTCCAACCGATTTTTTTATTGACGGGTTCCAAAGGAGAAGGATTGAATTTTCTAAAAATGAAAAACACCATACCCCTTCAGATGAAGCCACTGGTTTTAGAGAGAAAACATTTAAATTGGAATCAAAATTCCTAAAGCCTAAATTTTGATCAAATGAATGGATATAACCTTGAGTATTATGACTGAAACTTAAATTAAAACAACAAGTATTTATCTCACGACAACCATAATTACGAATGAAGTCGAAACTGTCAATGGAAAACTTCCATTGCTTTGACACAGCACGAAATTGAAGTAAAGACTTCACGGGAAGTCTATTCATGATATCCATTTGAATGTCAAACGGTATGTTGTTGGACATAATTACTTTAAGAAATAGTTTGATAAAGGTTGTATGGTGATTTTGTAAGTAAAATTAGTGTAATGCTAAGAGTATATAAATGGTAACTGATGATACAAAATGTCATTGCCTTGTCTAGTCAATGTTTCTATTCAGTCAAATCATGTCATAAATCGCTTAAAATGGTAAGTGATGATAAAAAATGTCATTGCCTTGTCTAGTCAATGTTTCTATTCAGTCAAATCATGTCATAAATCGCTTAAAATGGTAAGTGATGATACAAAATGTCATTGCCTTGTCTAGTCAATGTTTCTTTTTAGTCAAATCATGTCATAAATCATTGCCTTTGTTTATATTCACTCATTCCCTAGTCCAATGACTTTACTATATATATATATAATCACAGTTAGTAGAACAACCAATAAACTTAAGTTTACAATCTATAAAAAATATGGGATCAAATATTAAAAAGTTTAAATGTTTGATTCATTATAACGGAATGAATCAAGGTTCCATTTTGCATAATGATTTGACGTATACAATGTTACACGAAATGGTGATGAAGAAATTCAATTTGGAAACAAATTATCTATTAAATTTATCTGCTAAGCTGTCGTTAATTGACGATAATTTAGATATCACCGACGACCATGAGGTACGGGTACAATTTTTTGTTGAATGTGCTTGTAATTCTGAAGATGAAGTAGCACATTTGTATGTTTCTCAACATAAAACATTATTCGATACTACAAGTTTTTTGGAGAACCATCAAGAAAACATCTTTTATAATTTCTTTGAACCAACAAATACGTCTTTTGACAAAAATGGTCTGAATTTGAATTTTGGAACGAGTGATTTTCAGAACAACGAATCAAATCATCAAAATGAGTCCCATTTTGAAAAACCCGAATGCTCTTTTGCGTTCGGAGACTACAACGAATATGAAGATGAAAAAAATGAATTCGATGATGTTGTGGATGACAACCCCCTACCCAATTATCAGAAATGGCAGAAATACATGTCTTTTAAACC
>BQNB010006032.1:0-26717 GCA_026074375.1 Tanacetum coccineum
TAGAAGTTTTTCCTGAAGATCTACCTGGCCTTCCTCCCGTTCGCCAAGTAGAATTCCAAATCGACTTAATTCCAAGAGCGGCACCAGTGGCCTGATCACCTTACAGATTAGCTCCTTCAGAAATGCAGGAACTATCAAACCAACTTCAAGAATTGGCAGACAGAGGTTTTATCTGACCAAGTACTTCACCTTGGGGAGCTCCTGTCTTATTGTTAAAAAAAAGACGGATCTTTCAGAATGTGTATCGATTACCGGGAACTAAATAAACTTACTGTAAAGAATCGTTACCCATTACCCATGATCAATGACTTATTCGACCAACTTCAAGGTTCGAGTGTTTACTCGAAAATCGACTTAAGATCAGGTTATCATCAACTGAGAGTAAGGAATGAAGATATTCCCAAAACTGCTTTCAGAACGAGGTACAGACACTATGAATTTCAAGTGATGCCATTTAGTTTAACTAACGCACCTGCTGTATTCATGGATCTCATGAACCGTGTGTGCAAACCATAATTGGATAAATTTGTGATAGTTTTCATTGATGATATTCTCATCTACTCTCGTAACAAAGAAGAACACGCAGATCATCTGAGAATAATCTTGGAATTACTCAAAAAAGAGAAATTATATGCCAAGTTCTCTAAGTGTGAATTCTGGATCAGTATCGTACAATTTCTTAGACACTTAATTGATAGTCAAGGACTTCATGTTGACCCCGCCAAGATTGATGCAGTTAAGAATTGGGCATCTCCTACTACACCCACAGAAATACATCAATTCTTTGGACTTGATGGCTACTATCGGAGATTTTTCAAGGATTTTTCAAAGATTGCAAAGTCTTTGACTGAATTAACCTAGAAAAACAAAAAGTATATCTGGGGAAAAGACCAAGAGATAGCTTTTCAACTACTTAAACAGAAGCTATGTGAAGCTCCAATCTTAGCATTACCAGAAGGAAAAGACGATTTTGTTGTTTACTGTGATGCATCACTTCAAAGACTGGGAGCTGTATTAATGCAAAGGGAAAAAGTTATTGCATATGCCTCCCGACAACTCAAACCTCATGAAGAAATCTATACCACTCATGATCTCGAATTAGGAGCAGTAGTGTTCGCTCTTAAAATTTGGAGACACTATCTATACGGTACAAAGTGTACTGTGTTCACTGATCATAAAAGTCTTCAGCATATCCTTGATCAAAAAGAGTTGAATATGAGACAACGCCGTTGGTTAGAATTGCTTGCAGACTACGATTGAAAGATTCGTTACCATCCTGGAAAGGCAAATATTGTGGCAGATGCCTTAAGCCGAATCAAACCACTCCAAGTTAGATCATTAATCATGATCATTCACCCAAAATTTCCATCACAAATCCTCCAAGCCCAAAATGAAGCGCTCAAAGAAGAAAACCTCAAAGCTAAGAACTTACGAGGAATGAACAAAGCATTTGAAATACGTCCTGATAGAACCCGATATATCAAGAATCGAAGTTGGTTACCACTCTTTGGTAATCTGAGGGACTTGATCATGCATGAATCTCATAAATCAAAGTATTAAGTTTTTTTTTAATGTGATCCAATCATCCATCCATTGAAGTGCAAGAGAAGAACTTTTGTTATCATTAAGATACGGAGTTATGTAGGCTACTTAGGGCATTCGTGACATGTCTTACATTCACAATGTATAGATTGAGTCCATGTATTACAAACTTGTGTAATTGCTTGATCATGGTGATCATGGTGTGTATTGTAGTTAGATCGTGGTGATCTTACCAAGTAGTGTTAGATTGTTGTGATATAAGTAGTGTGGTGAAGTAAAGTTGTGAAGTTGTGAAGAAGTTGTGAAGTTGTGAAGAAGTTGTGAAGTTGGGAAGAAGTCGTGAAGTTGTGAAGTCGTGAACAAGTCGTGAAGTCGTGTCGTGATAGATTAGTTCTAGCTAAGATTAGAACTCAACATTTAGCTTTGTGTCGTAAATCGGTGCAAGCAACGTTGTGTACGGTTTTCTCTGCCTTAAGGGAGCTTGTGGACTAGTGAAGTAACTCTCGAGTTGGGTACTCGGGGAGTGGAGTAGGGCGAAGAGGTGCTTCGTGACCGAACCACTATAAATCACCGTGTTCGGTTTGCATTTCCTTCCACTTATCTCTTTACATTTATACTCGCATTTATCGCTTTATATTTATACTTGCAATTGTGTGATGTGTTGATTATATAGTTTTAATTATGTCTTGAATAAATGTGAATATTGTGTGTTGGTTTGTATTGTTGTAAATCGATGTATTAATATGTGTATATAACTTGTATGAACACTCATCATATTATATCACTCTTGATCAGTAAGTTGATAAAAAACATTTTAAGTTTTTTAATAGAAACATATTCACCCCTCCCCTCTAGAAACGATTTTCCATAATGGTATCAAGAAGCCCACGTCCACTTAGCTAATTTTCAAACAAATGGTTTTAAAAAAATTGAGTATTGATCCATGTATCAAATTACCCATTAAAGGGGATAAATATGAAAAGTGATTTGTTGATTTGTAACTTTTATTGAGTTGATCTTAATAAAAAACTAATTATACTAGCTCGAGATAAAAATGATGCTTAAAATAAGTGTTATATCTTCGGTATCAAATTCAGAAAGTTGTACACCTTTCCGCAAAGTCAGAAAATAATTTTTTATAAAAATTGAAATTTTGAGTATCAGGTGGGCGGCCCCCTTAATTCCTAGGCGGCCCTCTTAATTCCTGGGCGGCCCCCTTAATTTTAAGGGGACCACCTGTCTGATTCGGCGAGTTTTTACAGAAACTTGAAAAATCATATAAAAATCAATCAAATAGAAAACAAGCAACAAAGAACACAAAAAATCATACAAGGGGTATCAAACTAAGACAACAAGAAATAAGAACAAAAAATAATAAAAGCAACAAGCCTGATTCATCACAAAACCCTACATCACCCTCACACTTCTCTTCCGTAGCCACCCCCACCCCGCCCCCCCCCCACTCCTCACCACCCCCCCCGACCACACACCACCCCAAAGAGCCACCCATCCCTACCACTTACGAACCCAATTTTCTTCCTCAATACTAAAAACTCCAAAACAACTCACCCCTACCGATTACAATAATCAACCACACCTGATCTCTTACCAAATATAGTTAACAAAACAACACAAACACAAAATACAAAACACAAAACGCCCCATTCACCCCCTACAATCCCCCCCCCCACACCCACCCCCCACCCCCCCACCCAACCACCGACCCAAACATCACCACACCCCCACCCACCCATTCCCCCCGTCCCCCCCCACCTGTCCACCCCTAGCCCCCTCCCCCAACCCACCCCCCCCCAATCCCCCCCCCCCATGCCCATCCCCCCCCTCCCCACCCCCACCCCCCTCGGGCACACCCCCCTCCCCCCCACCAAAACACAACATCCATCAACACGAAAACAATCAACAAACAAAATAAATCACACTAGACCTCCCACCCCGCTCCCAAGTTGTCCCCCCACCCCACCAATCACCCGCGGCCCCCTTTTTCCCCACTACTACCGCCGCTCCACCCTCACACTCCCCCCACACCATAGTACCGCCCTTCCCAACCATAAAAACAGATCCAAGACAACTCAAAGCCACATTCCCTATCATAAAATCCGTCATCCTTAGCAGGTACGTCGACCGCCATTTCGAAAAGAATTGAGTTCTACATTCATATAAAAATACTACCAAGTATTTATTTCAAACTTAAATAAGTCAGAAATGTCAAAAATATATACTTATTGTCCAAACGTTAGTCTCTTTATTTAACGGTAAAACTTGTATGTTGTCTTTCCTTTCGAGACGGACATTTTAGTCGGTGTAAAAACTTTTGAAAAATGGTGTAAATTAACTTTCAAAAAAAATTAAAACTTGAATTTTTAAAAAGGGAGGAAACTAATATTTCTTCAAACCAAACCGAGCTAAGTCTAACATTGTTGTCTCTAAGTACACAAAATTCCAACGACAAGTACGTTTATGGGTATATCTAAAGTGATTATGTTCACTTTTCATTATATCTTAAGTTAGTAAAAATAATTAAATGAACGTTGCTATTTTTAATTAAGCTAAATTAAATATCGAGCCACGATGTGCCATGACACAAATCGTTATAGCTATTTTTTTTCGGATTATGAAAAACAGAACTTATGCTAGAATATTCTTGCATTAATATAGGAAAATAGTTCTTGCATCGCATATAGGCATAGATCACTTAACTTACAAATGTTACATAAACATCTTGTAAATCTTTTCGGGTATGGGAATATACTTAAGGGAATAAGTAGTTTCAATAACTTGTCAATAATATTATTAAATGTATAAAAACTAGTCACCGTAAATATATCCAACGCTATAATCACATTTCAAACAACACGTTTAAATATTTCAACAACTAGCCTGGTTTGAACCTTGGGTTTGGTCAAACAAAATAACAGATTGTATTAATACATCAATAACAAAGAAAAAGGAAGAACCTTTGTGCCTGCAAGGTTTTAATCATACACCATAAATTAATATATATTTTTATAAACTAATAGTATTTTCACAAAAATTATGTGTGTTGTAATAAAAATGGTTAGAAAACACTCATACTCATAAAATGTCCAAAAACTATGTATATTATCTATAACACCAAATAGTTTTTCGCACTAGTAAAATTTTACAACTAATCTTGGGATAAATGGAACACACTATTAAATATTTATCTAATTTCCTTTAAATGATTGTTCGTGAAGGGTCAAGAAATATGTTCCAGAATATATCAATTCATTAATTCAAAATTATGTTGATATTTTATCGAATATAAACAAAATTGACGAAATTTATGAGTATGGTACAAGTAAATCTGATTCTTTATTTTTTTAGTTTTCAAGAGTTATATCAAATTAAAATAAAAAGATATTGTATCCTTGCATCTA
The DNA here is from genome assembly GCA_026074375.1 of Tanacetum coccineum. NCBI lineage: Eukaryota > Viridiplantae > Streptophyta > Magnoliopsida > Asterales > Asteraceae > Tanacetum > Tanacetum coccineum. Next base: position 4,962 of record BQNB010006032.1, read on the forward strand.
CAAACTCAAACACACTATATTTGGTCTGAAAAATAAATTGCATTCCCGTTTGAAGATGAAAAGAATATGCATTGGATCAAAACTCACCAACTTGTATTGATAATGCCATATTTGAGTCTACTTGTCCAAGTCGTTGTGTTCTAAATAATAGTCCAATATGTTAATACATAATGAAGTAGGATGACAAATTGGATGTTTTCGTCCTAAATATATCAAGAAATTTACATTGCAATGCAATTGCTAATGTGTTCCATTTCCGAAAAAGAAAAACCAAACACGAGCAAACTAACAACATATGTAAACTTTGCTCATACAACATAAAAGCACAACTCAAAGCTAAAATTCACTTTTAACTAAATTCTCAAATAAGAATAATATTCTTGTTTATTCACCTAGGATAACATGATGTTTGGGAAACATTATGTTTAATGATTTTATGGACTTATCGTATTAAACGATTGATAAAGGATAATATATATCCTATGCATTTTATTTTCTTCGTAGCATAAATGGTTGTGTTACAAGAAAATACACTACATATAATTTGAAAAATATAAGTTATTAGAATTGAAAAATAACCTATCAAAATATGTGTCAATGCATAAACAAGTAAAAATACATTTATTCAAATACTTATTTAATTATAATATACAACATTGATAAGAATAATAATTTTAGAAAAGCATATTTGTTTAAAAAATAAAATATGTCTCTTTTCAATTATTTATCATTAAAGAATCACAAACTCAATTAAGATAAATAATATTGATGAGATTCATTTCACATAACATGAAATAAAGAATTCTTAAAACACTCTTAATATAACATATTTGTCATTGTCACAAATAAGCACATCTCTTGGCTTTTGAAAAACCAAACACGTTAAATATCACATGTGACAACTACACATGTAAGATGACTAAATATAAGGCATCTATTAAATCAAGCAATATGTAATCACAACCAAAAAACCTATAAATCTTGAACAAAAGATTAAAACATCTTGCTTACGCTTATCTTAGAATTCCACATATCTTGATTAGGATTATGTAAACCAGAATTAAAGTATGTTAGTTGAGTCATGTTAGGCCCTCTATGAAAAGATAATACAAATTTTATCTTTCTGTTAGGTATTTCACATTGTTTGTTGTTTTGTGTTTTGTATGTCTCATAACCATTAATAATGGTTCGTGTTTAGCCTGAATTGAGCACCATAGTGCTAGTCTATACTCTATTCTCTAACTTGATTAATGTCTTCTTCTAAATATGGCCTATCGGATAGTATGCATTCGATAAGAGTTTGTATATCATTAGGAGTGCACAATAAGCATTTAGAAATTAGGCCTTTTCTTAGTCAATCCAAACACAATGCAATTATATGTCTTCTTGATTATCTTGATGCTCAATGTTTAATTGCTTAGCTATTAAATACATGTTATTATAAAGGAGTTCATCTTTATTCTAGCAATCTAGATACGAGCATCTTTAGCTTATCTAAAAAATGAAACTTGCTCTAACAATGCCTAAATGCTAAGAGCGTTTTTGTATGGTCTTTGTACATGACTTACGTGGTAAATGTGCATCTTTTTACATATATTGATTTGAGAATAACAGAATTTAAGATATGCCTATCTAATTACGTTTAATGTCATATTGTTTTACACACTTTAATCTTTATTGATTATTGTGTGGATGATGCTTAGATTAAACTCGCATACCATATATGTCTTTGCTTATGGTATTGATTTCTTGACACTAGATTTTCACCTTATTACATGCAAAAACCTTAGTATCACATCCGATAGGTTCTTAATAGTCTTAAATGGTCTTAAGTTTCTTAGTGTTTTTCTCCACTCATCAATTCCTTAATCATCATCTCGTTCTTTTCAAAATTGATCTTACTATTTCGTCAAGGTAAGGTTAGTTTGAAAATTAATTAACCCATCATTAGTAGGTTTGACAACTTAAATATTTCGTCTGAAATGTTTTAGTTTTTTTATAATTAGCGAAAATGCAATTAATATGTCAACTCACATTTTTCATCTCATATTTCTTTCTACTATAACTTAATCAAGCCTCTATTATAAAATAGATGTGTTAATTTTTTTTACTTCGTCCACCTTTTCCGCCTACTTCTCCTTTATAGATAACCCTCATACCTCGTAGTATGATTGTTCTAATGACATTCGCCATGCGTGATAAGAGCATACATATACTGCGTGGTGAAGTTCGTTGTATCTTTGTATGCTATCCATCATTTGTCTTGACTTGTTCAAGCTTCATCGGCTTGGTCGATATTCTTCTTATTTATTCTTTTTATTCCTTAATTTATGTCCGGATGAGCAGCATTTAATGGGGTAGGGATATACACCAATCGTTCACCTATAGCTTCTACTCCTTACACTCAACCTCATAACATTAAACCTCATTAAACTAGTTCTAGTGCATCCCAAACACCTCAGTGAATTTCGTATGAAAGGCATCTCAACCTCATATCCCGACAATCATTTAAGCAAGTGTGCTTTGTTGTCAAAAATATCGCAATGAAATGCGTCTCTCCTCTATCCAGACACTCATAAGCATGTGTGCCCATGTTGTCAAAATTCAAGTGAATTCTCGGAATGAAAATGCATTCATTATCCACTTTACTTATAATGTGAAGATCAACAAATGAAGGAAAAAAACTTTCAAAACTTCAAGTTGTTATCAATTCGGATTCATCCTTGAAGCATTGTGGTTCATGATCGAATAACACCTCGGGAAAGAGATTATGGGTGGTGTCATCAATAAGCAATCTCTCAAAATAGAATACGTCTCCTTCCGAGTCATAATATCCTTCCTCAATATATGTAGAAATTTTGATAGCTAGAAAAGCATCGATCTCATCATTATCGCCTCCTGGGTCGAAACACTCATCCTCATCGAAAAAAGGTGTGTTAAGTAAAACTGGCTCATCAAAATTAGAAACATTAGAGTCCTTGCTCTCGACATCCTCTAACATCTCTTAAAAAGAGGATTAATGTTACTAGAGTTGTAATTGTCATCAAATTCAAAAAGAGAGTTTGAATAAACTTGAAAATTTTCTTCTTGTACATCCTCCTTAAGAAATGATTCGTCATCTCCCGGTGGAGGTAAACAAGCTGGAGCAGGTTCGTCGGTGAACCTCTCGGAATTAGGATAAATCGTAGGTGAAAAATTTGTTGACGGATCACGGTTAAGCAACAATTCAATTTCTCTAAGTTCGGCTTCAAAATCAACATCCTCATTTCCCGGTGGAAATGGGTCAAGAAGAGCGAGTTCATCGGCGAACTCCTCAAGAAGAGAATCGCTAGTCTCAAAAGATACGAGACTAGGACGAGAATCAGAAAGCGGAGTGGTACTGCCACTCGAGAAATGATTTGATTTTTTTAATTTTAATACTTCTCCAAAACTATCCTTGCATGAGACATCAATGAAATTAATCATTTTAATTGATTCGTTTGCATGCTGTTGGGATGCTTATCGACAATGTAAAATTAATGTTTCTCCCCGTTCCCTTAAGATAAGTTCTCCTTCGTACACATCGATTAAAGCACGGCCGGTCCTCAAGAAGGATCTCCCTAAAATGAGAGGAACCCGAGGATCGGCTTCAAAATCAACAACAACAAAGTCGGTAGGAAAGTGAAATTTCCCAACTTTGACAAAGACGTCTTCGGCGAGTCCTTTAGGACGAGTAATGGATCGATCCGCAAGCTCTAGAGTCATCCGCGTGGGGGTAAGTTCGGGTAAGGAAAGCTTTTTCCAAATGGAAAGAGGCATAAGATTTATGCTTGCGCCAAGATCAGCCAAGGCGTGACATACATCCATTCCCGGGAAATCACATGGTATAAGAAACTTGCCGGCATCTCCAAGCTTTTCGGGAAGCTTTTTAAGGAGCATCGCCGAACAATTATCATTCAACGGTATCTTAGCTAATTCAAACAACTTTTCCTTATTCATGAGCAAATTCTTAATCGTAGGGGCAAATCTTGGCATCAAAAGTAAAGCGTCCGCGAAGCTAATGTCAAAGCGCAAATCTTGAAAGATTTGAAAGATCTTCTCCATTTGATTCGAAGCTTTTTCACGGAACTTTTGATCATTACGTCTTGAAGGATATGGAATATTAGGCTTAGGTAAAGTCTTCGGAACATCGGGTTCCGGAATCGGAATGGGGTTAACCGGAGGTGGGATGTGAGCGGTACTTCCTTGGAAATTCGTTTGCTCCTTATCCATTGTCTCCTCGGTTTCTCGTTCCACTACCTTTTTGGGTGAAGATTGAATTTTAATTAGAAAGTCTTATATGAATCTGACTCTTTATATGATACTTATGATTAAAATGAAGGTCCCTCATAAGCAACACCACTTCGAGTAGTGATTGCTTTCATCTCACACTTCGGGTTAGGAATAGTATTACTCGGAAGAGTACCCGAAGTTGAGGCTTGGTTTTGGAAAAAACTACCTAGAATACTCCTCATATCATTATTCAAATTTTTCCTAAGATTCTCCTCATGTTTACTAAAATTACCCCTTAATTCATTAATTTGACTTTGCATATTTCTCATTAATTTGGAAAACCTTGTTGAACTTGATTATTAGGAGCTTGAAAAGGTTGGTTTTGAAATCCTTGATTTTGAAAATTTAGAGCATATTAATTTGGAGATGAAAAACTTGATTACCATGAAAATTATTTCCCCGATTAAAATTATTTCATTGCCCTTGATTTTGATTATACCTATTTTGATTATTTTGCATCGGAGCAAAACCGGGTGGTGCCATGTGGTTGCTAACACGGTTTGGAGGGGCTACTTGATTGTAAGTACCGCCGGGGGGGGGGGGGGGGGCGGATGCGCACAAACATTCGATAATTGTTATCGGTGTTAGGCTATATAGTAGCTATGATGCTCCACAACAAGTAACACAAGATTACCTCAACCGCTTTAAACCGTTGCGGGACGTGAAAACTCTTTTTTGAAACAATTCATCAAACTAAGGTAGAAATTGGGGTCCACAAGCTTCATCAATTCTATCCATTCCGTTTTACTAAAACTTTCCCTAGAATTCATATTCATCCTAGAAACATTTGATTTGTTTTGTGAATAACGAACTTTCGATTTGTTCTCAATTATGTTCAAAGCCTCTCTAGTAGTCTTACTCAAAAGATTTCCACCCGCCGCGGCATTTAAGGAGTCTTGATCGTTATCATTTAAACCATTATAGAAAGTATCTATTTGGGTTAACTCCGTAAATCCGTGGTGGGGACAAGCTCTAAGCATTTCCTTAAATCGTTCCCATGCTTCACTAAATGTCTCCTCGAATTTTTGGGTAAAACGAGAGATTTCATTTTTTAAGTGAGTGGTCTTCGAGGGAGGGAAAAATTGATTCACGAATTTGGTTACGAGATCCTTCCAAGTCAAGATAGAATTAAGAGGCTCTTTATCGTACCAAACTCTAGCGGCCCCCTCGAGCGAATATGGAAACATCATAAGTTTAATCACATCATTCGGCACATCCCTAAACTTCAAAGTCGAGGTAATCCTTTTGAAATTGTTAATATGAGTATGGGGATTTTCCCTCTCAAATCCATGAAATGGGCTAGCTTGAACTAATTGTAGCAAATTCGTCTTAATTTCAAAATGATCCGCATTAATTTCCGGTATAACGATAGCTTCTTCATACCCTTCCGTGGGTGCCCGGAGTAGCTCTTTCATTGTTCGTTTAGCCATTGGTATAACTTCTACGATAGTACGAAGCTCGGGTTCGAGTACGTTTGGAGCACGTCTTCTATTTCGACGTCTCGGAATGGTTACGGGTGAATTATTTGGAAAATTGGAATTTCTAGTGCGCATACACTATGCAAACCAAACGAGGTGAGAAAATATATACACAAAAATATTTTTGTTTCACCGAATAATCAACAAACTTAGGGTAACTCCCTTAATTGAAACTTACAAACGAGGAACGTAGTGGGAGCGAATCGCCTTAAAAATGTTTGTCCCTTCGGGTCGTAGTTACGTGGAACAACCTCCTAATAGCTTATGTTTACAAATACAGAGGGTGCGCTCCTTTTTCATAGTGACAAAGACGGTTACTTTTTTGAATCTTTAGATTGGGAACTTATTGATGGATATTCACAAATTCTCTAGTAAGAGAATTAAATTGCTTTTGTATTTTAGTATTTAAGAGAACACAATAAAAATCGAAAAATCCGGAAGAGCAAATATTTTTGTATTTTTTTTATTTATTAAACTTCTACATATATTAAAAAGAAAAAGAAAAATATTTTTTTTATTTTTTCAAAAGACGTAACTTTCGAAGACGAAAGGTTCCCCAAATCACGATCGACAAATTCAAACGAGAGAATCTTAACACAATTCCCCGGCAACGGGGTCAAAAATTTGAATCGTAATCAATTAATATACGTACTAATATAATAGTATTGAAATTCCAAAATTACCCTTGAGGACAAAGGTAATTAGAAAATTCACACGAAAATATCGTACGTTAACCGGTAAGTGTTCACCGGGTCGTTTATACCCCAAGAATTATGAAATTGAAACCCCGTTTTTATTTGGACAATGATTTGAATGGTTTTGAAGATTTTGATTCGGTTATCTATTTCTACAGCTAAAAACATGCAAGGGAAAGTAAACAATTAAGAAAATTAAAGCAACTAAATACTAAAACGATAACGGGAATGAAGGAAAACGCAACAATTAAGCAAGTATGCTAAAATTAAGACCTACGAACGCAAATTTAATTTCTAAACCTAAATTATGATAAAAGAAAATTTTATAAAAAAGAATTTTATTTTTTTGATTATTTTTCTATTTTTTATGAATTTTTAAAGTTTTTAATAAAGAAAAATGATTTAAAAATAGAAAATTAACTCTAAAAATTCCAGGAAAATTACTAAAAGTGTATTAAAGTAAAACTGATTTTATGAAAATGTTAACTCAAAATAAGCTCGCGAAATAAGCCCTATAAGCCCTAAATTAAGCTACGGCTTTTTAAAGAAAATAGAAAACGAAAATGTGTATAAAAGACTACCAGTGGGCTATCATAACAGATAGCCCTACTGGTGCTGGTGGTTAGTGTGTGTGTTTGTGAGACGTGTGGGTGTTAAAAAGGAGGTCATGGGTTCGACCCTTATGATTTCCCTTTTTGCATTTTTTTTATTTTGAAAACTTTTTGCACAATCTTATAAAACAGCTTAAAATAAACAAATTTAACAAAAGCAACTTTTTCTAAAAATCACTAAATAAGCTAGAATTTGAGCTTAAAAACTTGACAGAAATGACTTAACACTTAATTTGCTTTTTAAGGAAACTTGAAAACTACAATAAGCTCAAACTGAAACTACTTGAGCTACTACTAGCCTAAAACTATTCTAATAAGCAAATCTGAGCAAGAAAATAGCTAAAAGAACAAGCCATAAGCTGAAAAGCCAGTTAAGCACTTTTTCATAAATGGTTTACCAAACAGACCAAACAAGGCTTTTTGAGCTTATTTTTTAGTGATCAAAAAGAACCTTATGATAATAAGACCTATACTATTAGAAAGCTTATCCTACAAGCTTCTTAAAACTGCTTTCAAAAAGTATTTTGAAATTCAAATCAGCAAAGAAAAAAACTTAATGAAAAAGCTGTTGCAGACTAACTAACTATATTTTTGGTTTTTAAAGAAAAGACAAAATGCTAAATTCAGGCTTAAAACAGATAAGTAAATAAGCTAGATATAACAAAATAAGCTAAAACAGATCTAATTTGGCCTAAAAACTACTTATGCACTAATTTTGAGAAGCTAATTCCTACTTTTGCTATCTGAAATTTAAGCTAGAAAATGGCCTTAAGGACAGTTTTACCCTGTTGATGCAATTGACACTTCTATTACCAAATCTCAAATCAAACAAATGCAGGCCTAAGGACTTGGTATTTTACTAATTTTGATACTAAAACAAAGGCAAAGTGATCTACTAGTGCAGCTAGAACAATCTAAGCACAAATTGCTATAAATCTAAACTATTGAACTGAGATTTAAAGTAATCAACACACAAGCCTGGAATAAGCTAAATTAACCTAATAAAGACCTTAAAACCTAATCACATATCCTAAATATGAGATTTGAATTTAGTTTAAAAGACCAAATGGCCTTGACAACACTAACTTGAGTTAGTGCTGTCATAAACCAAACACCCCTTTAAATATTCCAAATTCATATTCAGCTTATGTAATTAAGATTTTAAGCTTAAAAGTCAAATACCATATACTACAGAGCTTAAATCAAGAAAATTGAACATAGTCAATAAAGCAAATAAGCAGAAACAATAAGCCAACTAACTATGCTAATATTTTTTTTTGAAATTTTCACTGTTTTATGACAAATGACATGTAAACTATGAATTAAGCTAACAATTGAACACAAATAGCATCTAACAACTATAATAAGCACTATTAAGCAAATCTAAACAGCAATAAGCAGAAAATAAGCAGTATTAAGCTAATTTGCAAAAATAAAGCTATAAAAGGTAAAATGAGAACTTACAAAAGCCTTTGCTTAAACAAGGCTTAATAAATGCTCCAAGAGCTGATCAACAAAGCTCCAGCTTATCTTATGATAAGTTGGTAAGGTCCTGGAAACCCTTCCATTACTGGTTTCCCTTCCATATTAAAGTTGAGGTAAATTTGGGGTGAAATTTGAGTATTTAACAAGCTCAGTTAAGCTTTAAGAGCTTAACTGAGAATATAGCAAGCTTATGAGTGAATTTGAACGCTTATTGAGCTTTAAAAGAGTATTTGGATCGATTTACTGAATAGATCTTAACCTTCAGCTTGCAAAGAGTTTGCTCCTTTAGATAATTCTAAAGTAACAATAATGAAACACTGAGTAAACACTATTGATTATGCGGAATCTAATCAATAATGCTAAGAAGAACAATATTGAATATCACAAAAGAACTTTTATATTAAACTTTAAATCTGCCTAGGTTATAGATTACAAACTATGATTACTATTTGATCTCTATGATCTTGTGTAGAACTATATCTACTAACTATGCCTAGGGTTCCTTTTATAGACTAAGGAAACCCTAATGGGCTTTACAAACCGCGTATAAAGATAATGCATATCTTTTCCTAAGATATCTCATGCATATCTTTAACTCTAACTAATTTCTGCGTGAGCAGACTTAACTATTACATAAGCAGTATTAACTATTTAACACTACCAGTACTAACTACGATAATCCTTCTACCAGTACTAACTATGTAACTAGCAGAACTAACTACAATACACTAACAGAATTAAGTCTGTTATACAAAATTCCTAACAATCCTCCCCTAAACTTGAACTTCACTTGTTAACTTCAAGTTTCTTTAGTTTTCTTCAGCTTGAGCTTTTGAGGATTGTATCCAAACACCTTTTTAAGTCCTTAGCTTCTTTTGTCTTTTAGTCTTTGTCTTCTCTTCATCACAGCTACACAGCAACATCCAACTAAGTTGGCTTTGTAGTTTTTGGCAAACTACCAGCCATCAACGGATTTGATATGTCTTTACCATGAGTCGTTTGCTATGGACTAGTCAATGCTTCATTGCAATAACAAGGTGCATTGATAACCTTATAGTTTTTAGCAAACTATCAGCTATCAACGGATTTAGATTTTCTTACCTGTAGCGTTTGCTCTGGAGTAGCCAATGCTTTAGTGCAGTACTATGGTGCATTGATTACCATACAGTTTTTGGTAAACTGTCAACCATTAACGGATTTGAGAAGTCTTTACCAAAGCCGTTTGCTTTGGACTAGCCAGTTCTTATGCCTATTAAGCATGGTGAACTGATGACCATTTGTTGTGTGGTGGTTAGCCAACACCCAAACCCTTCTCACTTCTATTATAGTCCATAGTTTCCAAAAATATGCTCACTGCTACTGAGAGACTCATCACTTTCTTATCCCAGCTTGCTTCTCAATCATCTTCAAGAGTTGATAACAAACTTCATCCATTGTCCCATCTAGAAGCTTCATCTTTAGCATCACTTGGCAAGCATATTTTGACAAAGGATATTTTCTATCTGCTAACATATATGTAGTAGATGCATCCAATGTTATGCAGTGTACATCACAAGTAGGATAGTACCTCCAATTAATTATCTTTTGTTGAAGTGGCAAACTACAGATTGCATCATCACTATGAGGTGGATCAAACATGGTCTTGAGATCACCCCAAAGTACTCTGTCATGCATCTCTTTTGGTCTATTTGCTCCATACTTCTTTATCACTAATCTGTACAACTCTACAAGCTCATCTCTTGAAAAATCTTTAAGTATAGCTCCAAAACTCATATAAATTTTATCAGAACCATCTTTTCTTATGATCTGATAAGCAGCCTTTTGACTTGATTGATAAATGATCTTCCAATTAACAATAGTAGGAGGTTTTATAGCAGTTAGAATAACATCTACTCCAATCTCTGATTCTGATGAAGTATCTTTGACTTTATCTTTCACATATGCTTCTCTTTCCTTGTTGAACTCATCTTATGCAGTCTTGTCAATATTTATTCCCTTTCTTGCCTTTTGCTTCCTTCTCATTCATGTTTTCTTAACTGACACTTCAGTTTCTTCTTCTTTTACAACTTCATCTTTTCCCTTTGTGATTGAAGCATCCTCAATGTCAATCTTCTGTTTCTTTGAAGTTTCTTGTTCTAGCTGTAATCCATGTCTTTTCACTCTTGCTTCAGTTTCCATGGGCACAAAACTTTCAATACTCTTCATCAGCTTTTCAAATTCAGTCTTCAACTCTTCAAAAGAAAGCTTCTTCAATTGAGACAATTTCCATGAACTCTGATTCTTGATGAAGGTACTCATGTATTCTCTTTGTTGTGCTTGTGTCATTGGCTTACTTCTTTTTTGCTTTAGCTTTTTGTTCCACGCATAGACTTCTTGCTTCTCATATTCATTTCCACCATTCTTTTTGCAAAATCATCATTGCTTATACTTTCTCCCTGAAGACTCTTGACTACCTCTGTATTAGCTTCCAGTTTTGCCCTAATGGTATCCTAATCTTCTTCAGTATAAAATTGTGCAGCTTTTTGAACTTCAGCCTTTCTTTTTAGTTGTTGTTCTGACAATTCTTGTTCTTCCTGCACTCTTTTGGCTAACATCTTATCTAAATGAATCTGTTTTGCAACTTCTTCATCCATTTGAGCTTGCAATCTTATAGCCTCTTCCAATCCAGCTTCTTCTTGTTCTTATTTGTTCTTTATTCTTATGAGTTTTAAAAAAAAAAAAAAAACCTGGATATCCTCTTTAACCATCTGAGCTTTTCCTTCTCTTTGACCCTTTTTAGGAGAATGAATTATACTAGAAGTACTAATTGATGTTCTACCAGTATCAACTTAAGAACTACCAGTATTAACATCTTAAATACCAGAATTAATCTCAACTCTGCCAGTATTAATCTCATCCTCAGCATCCAATTCAATATTAATCTTTTTAGCCATAGACCTTGCTCTCCTCCTGTATCTCTTGCCCTTATCAGTCGACTTTGCTTTGCTAACACTTTGAGAAGCAACTTTTGACAAAGTTTTAGCTGCCTCCAAGATTGTAGGACTGATTTCTTCTTCTTCTTGAGCCTCCCCTGAAGCTTTTGTAGGAGTAACAAAATCTGTTGACTTCTCTTTCATGGATTCTCTAACCAAAGAAACTAGAGGATCATCATCAATATCCTGTATTATCCTCCTATGATCCTCTGGTTCTTCACCCTCTGATGCAGACATAATTACTTTCTTGGATTTCCTCTTCAAAGCTTTTTCTAGAGATTTCACCTTCTTTACCAATTTGAGCACATCATTCCCTAAGGTCTGTTTGGTGTCCTTCAACTCTTTCTCCAAACTAGTAACCCTGGTCACCAAGCTAGGTACAAGTACCATCAATTCTTTGAGTTGTATACTGGCCTCAGCACTTCCTGATGTGTTACCTTCAGGGAGAGGTGCTTCATATGACCTAGGTGGTGAGGAATGAGGTGGTGAGTAAGGTGGTGATTGAAATGGTGAATGAGGTGGTGATTGATGTGGTGAATGAGGTGGTGATTGATGTGGTGAATGAGGTGGTGATTGATGTGGTGAATGAGGTGGTGATTGATTAGGTGGTAGGGATGTGGATGGTAGTGGATCAACAGGTGTGGGATGGGGTTCAGCTGGTTGTGCTGATCCTTCACCTTGATCCATAGCTGCACCTGCCAACATAGCAGGCAGCAATGGTACAATATCCCCTGCATAACCCCTTTTCATGTTTGCAAAAAGCTTTTTGGTAAAAAGTTGGGCTAATAATTTCCTTTTATGTCAGTTAATGTTAAAATAATTTGTAAAAATCTTGGATACATTAAAAATTTTGTATTACTCTCCAAGTTATGAACCATTCCATCAAAAATCATTTTAGAAAAATTATAAACCCTATTACTAGATAGACAGATTAATGCAGTAGCAACAGTACTACCAAATTGATCCCATCCACCAGACTTAGGGCTTAAGCAGTGTAAAATATGATGGATTAAAAATTTCCATTGGGGTGTAAAATTCTTTTTCCAAAAAGTTAATTTACCCTCAGTAACATACCCCAATGTGGCTAATCCAGCATATATTTCAGCATCAGATAAATTATGTATTCTTGTTGCATCTGCCAATTGAAGTTTACTTCTGACAGATGCCTCAGTAATAGTATACTCTTTAGAGTCTATAGATGCTACTAATTGTTGAGTCCCATTAGCAAGTGTTCTGACTGTGACAGTTTGCCAGAACTGTTTGACTAGGGAGTCATAGATAGTAGGATTATGAGTTAAGGCATACCTGAGAGATGTACCTTTAAGAAAATCCACTACTTCAGTGAAACTAACACTTTCATTTGGTTTCTTCAGGAAAGCGACCATATTATGCTTGTCTGAGTACATTAGATTGGCCATATAAACACGTTGTTGAACAAAACTCGTAAGAATTCAAATTTGAGTGCTGGGTTTGATACGAGTGAATGACTAAGTACTTGTAGAGAGAGAGAATTGAGTTTTAATCGATGAATAACAAGGTTTCTTATTGGAACGACTATAAAAGAAGTTTCTTTAGAGCAACGAAAGATATTTTATAGAATAAAGTGCAGTAATTATCAAATAGAAAACCTATCTTAGAAGGAGTGACGCCGTAAAATCTCTAAGTAATATTTTAAATAAGAAAAATCAATTTTCCCTCACCAGCACCAACGGTCATCTACCAGACTTAACATTAGCCTACCAGTACTAATAAAGTCTACCAGAATTAACTTATAGACTACCAGAATTAACTTATAGACTACCAGAATTAACTTATAGATTACCAGAATTAACTCTAGTACTTAGTACTTACAGACCATATATGAGTAGAATTTGCAGCACAGCTTCTATCCATCCTCCAATCCATGCTTATCCTGAAAAGTTAGTCAAAACAAGAAAAAGGCTATAATATATATCATTGACTAGAACTAACTATTTCCTAACTACCAGAATTAATACCCTAACAGTATTAATTTTTAACTAGAAGTACTTACTACACTTTACAAACTTTACAATTTTAACCTCCCCTCAAATGTAGCTACATATTTAAAATTCCAATGCTAACCACTAAAAAGTTAAATCAAAGGAGGTAAATTTGTTAATGCTTTCTACAGAGATATATGGCTAGAGCAACCACTATCCACCACTGCATGATCCTGTAACAATATCTCTGGATTGCCTCACAAAAAGAAATAGAATAATTATTCTTATCCCACAACACAAAAAACAAACACAACAACAACACAACAAAAACAAAAAAAAAAACACCACACCCCCCCCCCCCCCCCCCCCCCCCCCCCCCCCCCCCCCCCCCCCCCCCCCCCCCCCCCCCCCCCCCAAAAAACACACACACACAAAAAAAAACCCCCCCCCCCAAAAAAAAAAAAAAAACCCCCCCCCCCCCCCCCCCCCCCCCCCCCCCCCCCCCCCCCCCCCCCCCCACAAAAAAAAAAATTAAAAAACGGATCCTCAAGCCATTAAAGGACTTAGCACAATCCCTTTTGGGTCAAACATAACTCAACCTTCTTGAGCATGAATAATCCACTGTCTTTGGACACATGATCCAAGTAATTTCCCTTAGGCCTCCAAACCCATCTTGACTTTTTAAAGTCAGTATCCAGCTTACCCTTACCAGTATTAACTGCTGCTCTTGTCCCAGCAGTACTCATATTTTGAACCCTAAAAATTTTAACATCTTGTTTTAAGTCTTTAGGTTTAGAAGCTGGTTTTGTGTAGTAAGACCTTTTGATAGGTGCACATGAGTCTCTTTGTCTTACATTGTCCATTCTTGGGTAAATGGGTCTAGAAGCATAAACAGACCTAGCCAGTATAAAACTTTGTCCTAGCAGTTACAAACAGGCTAGAGTACTAATACTTGGCCTGCAGCACAACAAGACTAGCCAGTATAATACTTGGCCTAGCAGTACAAAACACGGCCTAGCAGGACTTACTACTTGGCCTAGCAGTACAAAATATTGCCTAGCAGTAACAAATATGCCTAGCTAGTGCTAAACACTTGCCTATGCAAACCTGTCCTTGTTAGCACTCCTGATGGGACAAAAGTCTTACTTAAATGTGGGTATTTTGAAAAGTTTTGATGATTAATCCTTTTAGTATTATCCCATACTGGTTTGCCCTCCCTTTGACCAGTATGAACCACATTTTTTAGCTTAGGCTCTTGACTCTTTTTGTCATGAAAATTACAGTCTTTGATAATGGTTAGTACTTTTACAAACAAAACAAGCTTTTACTTTCCTAAAACCAATTCCTTGTTTCTTAGAATTTTGACCACTTTTATCATCTCTAGTCTTAACTGTTTGAGTCTCAGGTCTAACTGTTTGCACTTCATACTCTTCTTCCTCATCATCTGAGTTCCAATCCTCAATGATAACTCTATCTCTGTCAATCTTAGGATTAGACACAACTGACTCACTGGTCTGGACTTAGGCTTTTTCATCATTTGTTCTGACTGCAGTTCACTCCTGTTTAGTATTAGCTCAGTTGTTTGTGACTCACTTGATTTCTTCTAATGGCATATTCATCTAACCCTGCAAATGATATGTCAGCTCTTGGGGTTAAAGGTCATCAATATCAATCTCATCAATGTCTGGCTTATTTCTCATGATTAGAGCAATTTGATTCCATGAAGGAGGAAGACTTCTTAGGAACTTCTGGTTGATATCTTCCTTTGATATTGGAGCACCATGAACCTCCAATTGACTTATGAGTTTTTGGAACCTATCATAAGCCTTGTCCAGACTTTCATTTGATGCAGTAGTAAAGTTTTCAAACTGATGTTTTAGAACATTTTTCTGCATCTTCTTGGATTCTTCATTACCTCCAAACCTTGATTTGATTGCTTCCCAGAGTGATTTAGCATCTGCAACATTGTGAAACTTGAGGAGGTATTCATCAGGTATTGCTAAAAGCAAGATGCTCTTAACTCTTTCCTGATTCCTTTTAGCAGCCAGTTGTTTGGCAGTCTTAGGAGCAGGAGGAGCAGATGTTTCTCCAGTTGGTGCAGGCTCTTCTTCTAGATCTCCATTGACAATAACATCCCATAGGTTATGGTCTGTGTGACAGATATATTGTCGCATTCTCATGCTCCAAATATCATATTCTCCCTTCCTGATGATAGGGATTTTCATTGCTGTGATAGTGGGTGGAGGAATGTCTTGTTCTGCCATCTTACAATTGAGTTCTTCTTATTCAGAGTTTCCACACAAGCTCTGATACCACTTGTTGGATCGTTTACTGAATAGATCTTAACCTTTAGCTTGTAAAGGGTTTGTTCCTTTAGATAATTCTAAAGCAACAATAATGAAACACTGATTTGAACACTATTGATTATGCGGAAACTAATCAATAATGCTAAGAAGAACAATATTAAGAATCACAAAAGAACTTTATATTATAACTTGAATCTGCCTAGGTTACAGATTACAAAGACTATGATTGCTAATAGATCTCTATTGATCTGTGTAGAACTATATCTACTAACTATGCCTAGGGTTCCTTTTATAGACTAAGGAAACCCTAATGGGCTTTACAAAACGCGTATAAAGATCATGCATATCCTTTCCTAAGATATCTCATGCATATCTTATAAACGGTACTAACTATTTTATACTAACGGTACTAACTATCTGATCAATACTAACATTTTGTACTGTTAGTACAAATTACAACTAGCGGTACTAACTAATATAACTAACGATACTAAGTCAGGAATGCATAATTCCCAACACTTTAGCAAAATCTAAACATGACGCCTACAAGATTTCACAAAATGAAGATTAAACTTGATTATTTTAAAGAAATGAAAGCTTTGATTACCAATAAGGGAAACAGACATTTTTAAAATGCTAGAAGTCGAAAATACAACCTTATCAATCCAAATTAAACAATAAGTTACAAAAGATGATCAACATGTCATTATCTTAATAATCATTAAAAAAAACTTACGAATTTGGAAACAGTTACCTACATGAAAAATAAAGTTTTACTACAACTAATTTAATAAATCTTTTCCTAAAAGTAAAAAAATAAAAAAATAAAAATAACAAGAAACGACAAGTGGAGATGCCTCCCCAATATGAAAGATATGAATGAATTTTTCTTTGCTGCTACCCTTCCTGCGTAGATATAAAGCAGATAGTGGGCTTGGACTTTTTTTTGGACTTGTGTTAGCATGGGTCTCCTTCTTAACTTTGTATTAGGCTTGGTTATTTATTGTGTGGGGCTGGGCTTGAATGATATTTGAGCAATTGGTAAGTATGGGTCGGTCCGACCCATATAAATGGTATCGGGTCGACCCAATAAAAGATGAAGGCACTGCTAGACTCGATTTTTCGTGCTCTTTCCAATGGCTTGCTCGAAAAATATTAACGACTGATATGTGAAAAATCACATATCCGTTTTATATAAAAAAATGACCCTAAAAAGATGAAATAATGCAAATTATGCTTGTGTATTGTGTATTTTGTCTTTTGTGATGTGTAGGTACGGATATATCAAATATCACATGAAGAAGGCCAAAATGGGACAAAAACAAACACGAGATGGAAAGAGTATGAAAAGCTAAAGCCGAAGGCGTACCCGTATTTTATGGACCAACCCGAGCCCACTTATTAGGCCGGGTCAGCCCAAACCCTAAATAATAAAAGCCTAAAAGCCCAAATACATATCCATAGGCCCAAAATCCTCTTAACATGAATCTAAAAGCCCAAGTCAACCTTCTATACGACTCGGTCAAACAAACAAAATAGAAAAGAAAAAGGGCTGGAAAACAGTTTTCACTGTTCACCCTTTGTCACAATTTTACCCTGCACCTCTAATTACCATTAACCCTTCTAGAAACATAATGACGCAAACAATGACGCCTTTGGGAGCCACGCTGGCAATCCCAAGGCCAATCATTGGCTAATCATGCGTGTCACTCATCCAACGGCTAAGATTGGACGACTTGGAGAGCAATCAAGATGGAGGGCTATGATTAGAAGATGGGGGAGCGTCCAAGAGGCTAGAAGGTTCTCTATACGCCTATAAAAGGAGCCTCTCACACACAGTTGGATCATCTAGTGTAGGATCTAGTGTAGTTTAGCTTAATTAGTCATATTTAGCTTATTGTAACATTTTTAGTTTTAATGTTTTTAAATTTGATGTAACTTTCCTTTTTAAGTTTGTACTCAGTTTATATAATCAATAAAGTTAAGTTTCCTTATTGATAACTTTCAATTCATGTTTTTACTTAATTACACTATAGTTTGATTAAGCTTATTACTGTTCTAATAAGCTCAAAAAGTTTTCAAAATCACTAATAAGCTAGCTAAATACTCAGTTAAGCTCTCAAAGCTTAACTGAGCTTATCAATACTCAAAATCCACCCCAAAATATACCTCAGCTTATTTGGAAGGGAAGCCAGACTTGGATGGGCTTCCATGACCCCACCAGCTTATCCTAGATAAGCTGGAGCTTTTTAGATCAGCTCTTGGAGCAAATTATTAAGCCTTGTTTGTGCAAAGGCTTTTGTAAGTTCCTAATTTTAATTTTATAGCTTAATTTTTCATTCTAGCTTATTACTGCTTATTGTTTGCTTATTATTGTTTAGATTAGCTCAATACTGCTTATTATTGTTGTTTGATGCTTATTTAGTTCTATTGTAGTTTAAATCTTAGTTTACAAGTATTTGATATAAAATAGTTGAAAAAAAAAATATTAGCATTAGTTATAGGCTTATTGTTTCTGCTTATTTGATTGTCAAAATTTGTTCATTAGGTCTTTAATAAGCTAATAAACATCTGTTATTAGAAGTTTAAGCCTTAATTCTCAGTCTTATAAGCTAAATATGAATTTAAGTAATTTAAAGGGGTGTTTGGCACAAGATACACTAACTTGAGTTAGTGCTGTCAAGAGCCATTTGGTTCTTTGAATTGAATTTAAATCTCATATTGAGGTTTATAAGGTTAGGATTTAAGGTCTTTGTAGGTTAAATCAAGTTTGTGTGTAAGTTGTTTGAATCTATGGTCTTAAGCTCAGATTCTTAGGTTCTTTTAGCTTAAATTTGTTCTAGCTATTTTTGTTCATCAATTTGTTCATGATTTAGTGTTTAAAAGATGTTGAAATCAAGTCCTTAAGACTACATCATTTGGTTTTGTGTTTTGGGCTAAAAAATTGTCAACTGCATCAGCAAGCAAAAAGGCCTTATTGTCATTTTCAATCTTAAATTTAAGGTAGCTTAAGTAGGAGTTAGGTTTTGAAATTGAGTGCACACACAGCTTATAGGTTAATTTAAATCTGTTAGGACTTATTTTAGATTAAATAGCTTATTTGCTTATCTGTTTTAAGCCTGCAATTTAGTCCTTTAGAGTTTTGATAAAAAGTTGAAAAAAAAACAAAAAATACTCAAACTGCATAAGCAGCTTTTTCAATTAGCATTTTCTTTGCTTATTTGATTTTCAAAATATTTTTTGATTGTTGATTTAAGTAGTCTTTAGCATAATCTTCAAAGTGGTCTTAGTCATTAAGCCATAAGGCTCCATCTTCTTGCTTAAAATTAAGCTCAAAAGTGCCTTTTTGGACTATTTGGTTAGCTGTTTTACCCCAAAGTGCTTATTTGTTTCTTTAGGCTTATGGCTTATTGTTTATGCCTAATACTTGCTCAAACTTGCTTATTAGGCTTGTTTTAAGTTGTTTATAGTTTAGTTGACTCGGGCTTGAGCTTATTCTAGCTTCTTAGTTTCTTAAGTTTAGTATAAAAGCTTTAAAAAAATATTAAGTCATATCTGTCTATTTGATAAGTTGTTTTCTAGCTTATTTGTGATTTTGAAAAAAGTTGTCTTCACAAAAATTGTTGAGATTAAGTTGTTTAATAAGTTTGTTCAAAAAGTTTTGCAAAATAGAAAAAAAAGGAATTAGGGAAGTCTTAGGTGAGCAAGGCTCGAACCCAAGACCTCTACCCAACCTCAACCCTTTCTTAACACACAACCTCTCTACCATCTGTGCCCTTGGGACTTTTACGTCCAAGGGTGCACACAAATTTAACTTACACACTTTTAGGCTCATTTGTATAATAAGCACTTCGAGTGCTTATACGATTTTTCAGTGCTTATTCGTTTAAGTTTTTTTCAAGCTATTATTTTTCCTGCATTCTTCTCATCATAAACAATTTTTAGAATTTTTCTAGGACTTTTAGCTTAAAGTTTAGTATTTTTCGTACATTTATTTAGTTTGAAAACTTAAAAAAATAATAAATAAATAAATATCAAAAAAATAAATTTCTTTTTTTGAAAATTTTCTTTTAATATTTAGAAGATTTAAGAATTAAATTTACATTCGTAGGGCTTAATTTTGAGATACTTGCTTACTTGTTGCGTTTTCTTTAATTCCCGTTAACGTTTTTTTTTTAATTCTTAAATGCTTTATAGTTTACTTTCCTTTGCATGTTTTATGTGTTTTAGCTGTAGAAATAGTAAACCAAATCAAAACCTTGAATTATTCAATTACGCGATCACAATCTAGACCGACTTTCTATTCACACTTCGCCGAGGACAAACGACCTGGGAGTTTTAGAAATTGCTTTGGTTAAAAGCAATTCTATTTAAACTTTTGGAATACGTATTCTACTATACTAAAATTGATTTCACCTCTTAATTACACATACTTGTTTGTGTGTGTGGTTTGGAACGGATCAACGACTTCGTCTTGATCTCGAAAAACGCGTAAACGTCTTCAAATCTTAACCGAAAGTCATCGTTTTTGCTTTATTTTCAATCCCTTGTACCTGCAAGACATAAAAACACAAACCAAACATATTTGCAATAATATTTATCATATTTCATGATTTTAGTCAAATTAATAGTGTTTTCCAAGGTACAAATGATGTGTGTTTTAGTACACATCAACCCACATTCAGATGTTGCTTCAAGTACTAGGGGTACCAACACAAGAGGTCAAGCACATTATGGTCTTAGATCATTAGGACACATACAAGAAGAGGCAGTTGTGGTCAAGAAACCATACAACATGGTCAAAGTGACCAATGCCGTTCTTGGGTTAAGAGCTCCAAAAGCAAAAGTTGAATGTTCTGGTTCTGGCCGAAAGAGAAACTTTTAAGTTTCTTGCTCAAGATTAGTCTTTTGTTTGGTCTGTAATAACACGTTTTACTAATTAGTTGTATGTTCTGGGATTGTATGCACTAAACTTTGGGATTGTATGCACTCAACTATGTATTGGTAATGTATGTATTCCTTGAAAGGCTGCTTTTGTTATTTTTTAACATGTTAGATTAGGTGACGATGTTTAGGAAATGCATTTGCAGCTGGGTTGAGTGTTCATTTGGATTCAGTGTAACATTCATATCACCCATCTTTAGGTTGATGGTTAGGTTAATTTGTCCTGAAATGAATTTTCAGTTTGGAAATTGTAACACCTTCATCCAATGGACATTGGATTGCGCAGCGGAATTAATAATTTAGATGTGACTAAATAGCACCATTCACCAAGACAATAGAAAACGACCCAAAAGAGACGTTTAACAAACATGCGTTCCATTATTAATCAGAGTTAAAAACGCGTTTAGGTCCCCACAGAATCGCAACCACAACCATTACAACATTTGAAAAACTATTATTTCAAAATAAAGACATTGTTTTAAAACAACATAAGACATTGTTTTTGAAAGACAAGGAACACACAAGTAGTCTTTCATTAATTCCATCACACGCACCACACCTCCACGCCATCGTTGCCTTCATCCTTGGTTACCTGGGATAAAACATGTTTAAAACGTCAACAACAATGTTGAATGAAATTCATGGAGTTTAAAATAATTAATAAGCAATAATCTTTAAACGCATAATTAGTTCTCCGTAAAACAAAGCAACAGATGCAATGTATAGAAACTTCTTTTCTATCACGCAATAAGCTCATGACACCGAACATTAACAATACATATGGCATTTCATATGTTAGTGTGCCCCAAAAAAAGGTATTATTGCCATATACTTACTACTTTGTAAATACAAAATGTCCATTTGACAGGGTGGTCACAAGGATTCAAACCCCGGACAGGGTTGTCAAACCCAATAGATCTATTTGATGCATTAGCGTTCACCTTATAAGGCAATTAACGGTTCTTGAAATAAGGGACTTCGACAAGCTACTTA
>BQNB010006032.1:28027-90674 GCA_026074375.1 Tanacetum coccineum
TTTGTCATTTTGGTCTGTTTTATAAGTTTTTTTTTTTAATGTTTCATAAAAAAGGAGAGGCATGGGGGTCGAACCTATGACCTCCCCCTTATCATAGCACACGCCTTAGCACACACACACAATACCAACTGCCCTGGGGTCTTTTTCAGTTTTATCTTGCAATATTTAATATTTAACACTTAATGTCCAGTTTTAGCTTATTTGCTTATTAGCTTAATAACTGCTTATTGCTTCAGCATTTTTCCAGTTTTATATTTTTCTTACATTCCTTATGATCTAAAGTATTTTTCAGTATTTTTCCAGAATTTTTATAATTAATTTATTATTTTTAATCATTTAATTTCATTAAAACTATTTTTAATTCATATTAAATTAAATAAATATATATATATATATAATACTTTTTTTTTAATTTTCTTTTATCAAATAGGACTTAGGAAAATTAATTTTGCTTTCGTAGGGTTAAAATTTTAGATTTTGATTTTTTAAAGAACGGGATCGAATCCCGTTAACGTTTTTCGTGTTTTTAAGCTATAACCACTCTCGTTTTAGGGTTTCCTTTGATTTTTCTTATAATTTAGTCATTTAGGATTTAGAAAAGTAAAAAAATCATTTTATGATTTAATTTTGATCAATTAGGGTTTTAAGTCGCGTTTTTAGGATTCCCGTTATCATTTTAGTAATGTAGCCTTAATTGCTTTAATTTTTAGATTGCCTTAATTGATTTTTCCCGTAGAGTTAGAAAACCATATAATTTCTTCTGCAGTTCTTGGAGGCAGAACCTTGATTTGTCCTTGTGTATCTGTGGTGATTGATACAGGACCATTCCCATTTTGTATAACTTCCCAGATTGGATAGTCTGTATGAGCCAAATAATGTTCCATTTTCATGGCCCATATATCATATTCTCCCTTTTTGAGAATAGGAAGTTTGATGGTTGATACAGTATGAGGAGTTTGTTGTGTTGGTGTTTGTGATGATGATGGTGGAGGTGGTGGTGGTGGTGGAATTTCATCTTGTGATGCAGACATGTTTAGTTTTGTAGGATGGAGATGTATAACTGGATTTGTTTGTTCTTCTTACTCAGAGTTTCTCACAGGCTCTGATACCACTTGTGAGTCCCAAACTGAATAGACCTCTGCAACCTATTAAGGATGATAGCCAAGTTGTATAAATACAGTTTGACTATATAGAAACACTGACTATGAATACTATGTGCTAATGCGGAATCTTAACACAAGTACTAAGAAGAACAATGAAAAACTAAATAATAATTTCTATTAATCTGCTTTTAGTGATTACAGATTACTAACTATGAGATATGATTGTATGAGATGTATTAAGCTCGTATCTCTAACTATGCCAAGAGGGATCCTTTTATAAACCAAGGATAAACCCTAACAGGCTTACAAAACGCGTAAAAGATAATACATATCTTTTCCTAAAATATCTCATACATATCTCTTAAACGGTATTAACTAATTTCTACTAACGGTACTAACTAACTGATCAGTACTTAACATTTTGTACTGTCAGTACTAACTATAACCATCAGTACTAACTATTATTACTAACGGTACTAAGTTAGGAAAACATAATTCCCAACAGATTCTAATAAAGCTCCCGACTCACTACCACATCCCCACACGATTTTGTCCAACCAACGTCATTTCTTTCATTGTAAAGATGTGTTAGGAGATTGTGAATTTAGTCAACGATGTACTTGCATAAGGTGTAGAAGTGGTCTTAGCAAAGGACTTTGTTTGATTTGTGCTTTAAGATATAGAAATAATTCGAATCCGAATTCTTTAAATGATTCTCCAAATATTTCCAAAAATGTTTCACAAAGTCCTTCACTAATCGACCATCATTGTTGTTACGGGTGTGGTGATTCGTTAGATGGTATCTTTTGTCAACAATGTACTTGTGAGTCTTGTGGGAACGGTGCTCATTATGGCTATAATTGTCCGCCGAAAGTTCTGATTATCTCTAATCCGAAACCATGCAACAATCAAACCATTGATGAGCTCCCACAAACTTTGCCAAGTTTTGATCCGACATGCTATTTTGGAGATGGAAGTTCATTCATTTATGATTCCACTCCTAATTTTGTCAATGATTCTCCTAACGTTTTCAACCCACCTTCACAACCACCGACGTATTCTTGTGAGTTTTGTGGGAACGATGCTCATTATGGTTACGATTGTCCACCTCAAGTTCCGTTTATCTATAATCCAGAACCGTGTTACAATCAAGACTTTAATTTCCCACAAAATTTTCATAGTTTTCAACAATATATTTGTTGTACCCGCTGTGGGGGCCCGCATGAGACTTTTCAATGTGATCAATTGATCTTCGATGAGCCTTATTGTGAAAATTGCGGGGGTCCTCATGAGACTTTTCAATGTCAACCGATGAATGAAAATTATTATGAACCAAATTTTTGCTATGATTCTAATTCTTTCGGTTTTGACCAAGTTCAACCCCCGCAGTATCCCGTCATTCATCATCCTCCTCAAGAAACGACTGTGGAAATGTTGCAAGCTAGAGAAAACCTTATGGAATCTATAGAAACCTTTTTAAAGAAATTTAATCGTATATCTTTTAGGGAAACGCCAAAGGTTTTAATGCAAGCTTGGGACACATTTTTTGAAATTAAACATGCTTGTAAAGAAAAGCAACATCAACCAGAGGTTATACAAGAATTACTTAACAAACTTCTTAATGATGTGCAAATTATAAGTGAGGAGCAGGCGGACTATATCAATAGTCCGAGTTGGAATCGTCCTGCCATTTGCTATGATGATGACGATGACGAGGAAAGTTCTATTCCCTTGAAAGATATTATTATTTCTGGACTTCCTCCGTGTGTTGCAATCACACCCGTTTTATTAACCGAGGAGCCCGTTGACTCTCTCATAATGGAGGATGAGCATCTTGACACTATTCCGGCAACGAAATCAGACGAAGTAATAAAGTCTAGTGTTGAGGACCTTGTCCCAATCCCAAGTGAGTCCGAGGATATTCCCGACAAGATGTGTGATGTGCCTTTTCATGATAATTCTCCGCCTCTTGACATTTCAAAAGATCAATTTGAGGGTTTCTCCGATTCTAACGATGATTCTACTTCGATTGATGATGATTCTTTCTCTATTGATGACATCGATTATGTTGAGGCATCACCTCCCGATTCTGAGCTTGTCAGCTTAGAGGTGGTGGAGATTGTTATCTCGGAAGTTGGATGGATTGATATTGATATTCTTCAAACAATCAAAGACGATATTCTTCGTGAAAAATTATTGAATGTCAATCTTCTTATTGCTAAGATCGAAGCATTAAAAGATAATCCTACTTTATCTTCCGATTTCATGACAAAGTCTTCCTCCACATCTCTTAACTTTTTCTTGGAGGAGACTAACACCTTTGATAATTCTTTACCCGAATCTGAACTTTTTGCTTTAATCTGGAAGAGATTAGTAGTGGCAGTACCACTACTCATTCTGATTATTCTCTTCCGGATTATGAAGCTTTCTATGATCATATTGAAGAGAAGAGTAGTGGAAGTACCACTACTCATGCTAATATTTCTCAATATGATTCGTTCATCTTTGATCTTTCTATCCATCCGTTTCCTCCTGCCGAGAGGAGTGACTTTTATCATGAGGAGTTCGCCGATGAACTCGCTCACATCATATCTTCACAAGAGTATAATTGTTTCTAATTTAAGAATGAGACCGGGCTGGGCAATTTCACTATGGATGTGGTGGAGGATATTCTTTATAATCCAATAAGATAACCAAGAGTTCATGTGCTTCATGATTTACCCACCCATCCTACCCTTTATCTGGATTCTGATTTCACTCTTTCTAGTGATTCCCCTGGATCCGACCTTGTAGTTTCTTTTCCTTCTGGAAATAGAAACAAGATTTTCGATCCGGGGATATTCATTAATGTCCAATTCGAGAAATTTCTATCACGGGATGAATTTTCTATCTCATTCATCCGTGATCCCGTTTCTCCAGTGATTGACACTTTGCTTCTATTTTTATTCAAAAATGAGGACAAAGTTGTCAATTCTGGTATTCTTGCTGCGGATGAGGAGAAATCTCCACATTCTTCATCTCATCGGAGCTTGAGAGCTTTTAATGAAAGCCCAATGATGATCTCTGGAGAGGACATTCCTATCTTGGATGTTCTGTTTCTCCATTTCTATCCTCCTTGACCAGCTCAAGTATGGGGGATCGAGTCAGGCTCAAGACTCGGTTAACAAAAATAAGCGCTTCGTGGGTGGCAACCCATGCTTATCCTAATATAATTATATAGTATGAGTTAGATGCTAAACAAGGATTATTTGGAAATCTTAAGAGCTCATAAGTGTAGTTTGTGGCTTTTTCTCCCATAAGCTCCTAACCGGACTAATAATACGTGCTATTTTTGAAAATTAAACTTAAATCAACAATTTTTGAAGTATAGTCGATATCAATAATTTTAGTTCAAATTTATACTTAAATTTTCTAAAACGAAATTTTCTCTATATCATGGTAAAAAAAATGATGAAAAATGTGGTAATAATAATAATAAACTGTGGGCTGATAAAAGTTTACTGCATCTTGCCGGCTCACAACCGATGTTGCAGTCTTCTAAATAAGGCACATAGTAATTATCCGAGACTGATAAAAGTTTGCTGCATCTTGCCGGCTCACAACCGATGTTGCAGCCTTCTAAAAGGTCGAGGATTTCATTAGTTTAATGGATGTGTAATTATATTAAGTGTAATAAATGTGATTTAATAAATATAGGGAAAATCTCTTTTTCTTAAATTTAAATATGCTTTTGAACTAAGACTATTCCGCTTTTAAATTGTGATTTTATGTATAAACGGGAAATCGAAGGGTTTTGAAACTGAAGGTCCGTGAGTCCCGTTACTCGTCTCTGTGGGGTGTCAAAAGCCTGGTCCCTTAGCCACAAGGTTGGGATGTGCCGAGACGAAAGTCGCTACATAGGATGATCTTGCCTTCAAACTTATTATACTCGGGTGGAACGTGAAGCATAGAATTTTGCAAAACGTTGATCCTTGGTTGGAATTCGAAATGGAACATTCACCTAATATATAATAATTGTCGGGAGTGAAAAGTTCACAAATTGCAAATATGAGTAGTGTTAGCATCTTAACTTATATTTAACGGTGATTTCGTTTTAAGCTTAGTTTGGACAAGTGAAAATTCAGGGATGATGAATTTATCCTTTTTGGGCATTTTAGGATTGAAATGCGTCTTGTTCTATGACCCTAAAAGTTATAAAAATAACGAAAGTCAAACGTGTTAGTTAGTTGCTAATAAGAAGAAAAATAAAAAATACAAAAATATGTGTAGTAATGAAAAATGGTCAAAACGGGGCTTTTCAAAGCTATTGATTTCTTTAATTCCCCTCGATGAACACTTAGCTACTTTTCGAGGTAATTAGTAGAGGGGGATTGAGATTCTTGGTTTTCTTAAGTGTTTACTTATGGCATTGCGTGAGGACACGGCAATATCTTAGTATGGGGGATTTTGGTATGTGCTTAATTACACATACCATTTATCCATTAAAATGGACTTAAATGACCAAAAACGTACCAAAAATACATTGTATTTGTATGTTTTTATTTATATTGTGCAGGAAACAGATATCCGACAAAAGGACGAAAAATTAAGCCAAAACAGACAAAACCAAGCACGGAACAGAAAGAGCAGAAAAAGTCAAAGTCCAAAAAGCCAAAGTCAAAGTCAACCCCAACAAAGTCAAAGGTCAAAGCCGAAGCCGAAATCGAAAAAATACTTAATGGGCCCACCCGAACCCATCTAATGGGTCGGGTCAGCCCATTAAGGTATTACATGAAGACCTTATAAGCCTTATATGCTCAAATGGCCCAAAACCCTTCTTTATCATAATAGGCCCAATCTGCCATTAGAAGCCCAATCCCCTTTTAACCCCGTTAAGCCCAAAACCCTTTAAGTGTTAACTCTGTTAGTCCCTTAGGGACCATGACTGAAATAACACTCAACACCATGGAGGACTGATCTTGCCAACCCCTTAAAACTTACACACCACAAAGGACGATTCTTGCAATTAAAACACACAAACTCAAGGACCTATTTTGCCATTTCCTAAAACTTTACCCTGCACCCAAAACAAACACACAGTTAAACCATTTTTCCCGCCCAAGTCACTGTTGCTTCTCCCCTGTCAATTCTACCTCGATACTTGCACCACCAAACAAAACTGTCACTCTCCAATCCATCCCCACCTCACAAAACAACAATTGCCACCTTGGCAATCCTAAGCATCCTTATTCGTCAATGAAAAAGACAAGGAAATCAAGGGTTATGATCATATGGATTGGGCACCAAGCAAAATTAAGGGCTGAGATGAACTTTGCAATTCTACTCACACAAGAAACACACATCTTGAGCTCTCTCACAGAAGAAACACGAGAAGTGAAGACCAAGACTTAGTATAAATATAGGCTAGTGTAGTTCATTGTTTCTTTGTCGAATTTTGTTAAGTCCATTCTTGTATTAACAAAGTTTAGGCCACTTTAATTTACCTGTCTTTTAATTATTGTCATTTAAATACTGTCTTTGTAATTTTTCTTAAGTTAATGAAAATTTCAAGTTTCCTTTAATTATTGTCATTTACCTTAACTGTCTTTTAAATGTTGTTTTTTAAGCTCTTGTATAAGCTTTTGAACCATTGAAAGCCTATACAAACATTTGTTTTCATATCTGTCTAAAAATCCAAAACAAAAAAATCACAAAAAGCTCACCCCTAAAGTACCTTAGCATTTTGTAAGATAAGCTAGCCTTAGAAGAGCTTATATACCACACTAGTTTGTCTTTGACAAGCTAAAGCTTGTAGATTACTTTTATTCACCCTGTTTTGAGCAAGGGTTTTGTAAGTCTCCATTTTCCAATTTTGCTTATTTACTGTTCATCTGCTTATTACTGCTTATTTTCATCTTATTTATGTTATTTTATGCTTATTTGTCTTTGTGCACTGCTTATTTGTCATTTACTTAAGTTTTTATGTTAAATTGCCTTTAATTGCTTAATACTGCTTACTGCTTGTTTACTTATTTTAAGTGCTTATTTTAGTTTGGATCCTGCTTATTTGTACTTAACTTAGCTCTGTCATCATCTGTGTTCAAAACTTTTCGCTTAAATCATCAAGATTCAGTTTAAAATTTGATTTAGAAAACTTAAAGGGGTGTTTGGCATAAGGTCCAAAGTGGGTCAAAACTGGTTGTAAAACCATTTGGGTCACTTAGCCTACTTTGACAAGCTCCTTTAAGCTCTTTAAACCAGTTTCCAAAAGCTTTTAAGTCTTAAAACTCTTTTTCCAAAAAGTTAAAAGCTATGTGTTGAATCTGTGGTCTCACAACAGATTACACCAGCTTATTTGATTAAGACCTTTTTAACTACTTTTAAGCATTTGGTTTGTGTTCTTTTAAAGTGTAAAATGCAGTAGGATTAGTGTTGGTAAAAAGTCTTTTGTCATTTTTGTTTTAGTAAAAATCTGTCAAGTCATGTTTTAGTTTTAAAAAGTTCTTTTTAATTTTTAAATTTAGGTTACTTAAAATTGTCTTTAGCTTCTGAATTTTTAAGCATAAGCTCATTAGTTGTCAATTTTTATCTATTTTAGCTTAGTTTAGCTTTTAGACTTATTTTTCTAGCTTATTGATAGGTCTGCATATTGTCACTTGTCTTTTAAGAAAAAAAATCAAAAAAATGCATCATGTGCAAGACAGTCTTTTCATTTAGCTTTTTAGTAGCTTATTTAAGTTTCAAACTCATTTGTATTTGCTGCTTTTAGAAGCGCTTAGGACAAGCTTTAAGGTGATATAGCCTACATAGCCATAAGGATCCATTTGAAAGCTTAAAATTAAGCCCAAAAGTGCCCTTGTGCCTGTTTGGTTAACAGTTTTAGCCCAAAGAGCTTATTTGCTTATATGTGCTCTTGGCTTGTTAGGATTGCTTAATTCTTGTGTCGATTTGCTTATTAAGATATTTTAAGTCCATTTTAGCTTAGCTAGAGCTTATTTGAGCTTATTTTCACTTTTAGCTTTAAAATGTTAAGTTTAAAGCCTTTTAAGTGTTCCTGTCTTTTAAGCTTAGTGCAGCTTATTTTCCTTGCTTATTTTGTTTAAATTTGTTTATTAGGTGTAGAAGCTTATCTGTTTTTAGCTTATTTAGTTATTTCATTTGTTTATTAAGTTTTTAAAAAGCCACCAGTTTAGCATACTAATCTTAGTGTAAAAAAGCAATTATGTCCTCTTTTTTAGCTTATTTCCGTGCTTATTTGTGGTTTCTAAAAAAGTTGTTTTTATTAAAAGTGCTTATTTTTAAGTCCTTAAGACCTGTGTAAAATTTTTTAGAAAAAAAAAGAGGCAAAAAGGGAAGGTGGAAGTCCAAGGTGAGCAAGGCTCGAACCTTGGACCTTAACACCCTCAACCTTTACACACACCACACACTACCACTCGCCCTTGGGTCTTTTTCAGTTTTCTATTGCAAAATTTATTCTTTATAGTCTTTTTAGCCCCATAAGCCCATAAGCCCTGTTTGCTTATTTTCGGCTTATTTAAATAAGCTATTTCACCCATTTTAATTTTCCTAGATCAAGCACTGTTTAAAGGACTTTTCAGATTTTTTTTAGATTTTTCCAAGATCGTTTAATATTTTTAATTAATTTTTCTTATTAAAACTGTTTTTAATTCATATTAAATAAAATAAAAATCAAAAAAATATAATTCATTTTTTTTAATTTTCTTTTATCGTTTAGGACTTAGAAAAATTAAATTTGCGTTTGTAGGGTTAATTTTGTAGAATTTAGTTTTTTAAGAACGGGATTAGAATCCCGTTCTCATTTTTAGTGTTTTAGCTTAAATTGCTTTCGTTTTAGGGTTTCTTTTACTTATTTGTGCATTTTGAATTGTAGAATTAGAATCCAAACCCACAAACTTTAAAATCATTCAAAAACGCGATCACAAACTTAATCCCGATTTTTAATTCACACCTCGTTGGGAAACGACCCGGGAGATTTTAGATCTTGCTTTGGTCAAAAGCGATTTTCTAGAAGCCCACGGAATACTTATCTCTCTTATTTTTGATCTTATCCTTATTACGTATTTATATTATATATTTATTATATTTATATATACTAAAAAGGACGAGTCAGAGTTCAATGTGGAAAGTTGAACGTTCAGTGGACTGAAGCACATGTTTTACAATCATCCAAAGGATGTGCTTGGAACCTGCTGAAAAGGAGGATGAAGTCTTTACTTCTTAATGGTTAATTTCTTTGAAAAAGTGCTTAGCAAGAGCATGAATAAAGAGGAACCACCTATGTAAATGTTGAGGTTTTGCCGCCTCAGGGAGCATGGACTTTGGCTCTTAAAACATTTATGAATTTGGATATGGACACATGGCTTGTATAGTGTCAGGAGTTTCTAAGTGTTTGAAAACTTGTGTGTATTTTATCTTCAAGTAATCAACTGGGTTGAAGGGTTCAATTCTTAGAACACCTTGATTCTCGAATATTTGAACGTGTAATTTACTAAGATGGAAATTCAATCCTCAGGACATTTTCATTTATGCACATGTTTTGTTTTATGTTTAATGTTTATGCAAAAGGAATTGTACTAAATTGGGGAGGATTGTTGGAAATTTAGTGCAATTGTGGGAATTGGATCATACTTGAAAATGGGTTTGGAGGTACGGAGTGTACACCCATCAAGTCACTGATTCTCCCTGACTGTTTTAGTGGTTAGCTTAATGTCTATTAAATGGGCGGTTTCAACATTTAATGTTTGTAACTACACCTATTAAATGGGTGATTTCAAATTTGACTTAATGACTATAATTATGGTCATGTAACCACTGCATTTATGGAGGAGGTTGTGAGATTAATTGGCCAATTAATGCTAGTAACTCCTTTTGACCAGGAGTTACAACTCTTTTGATTAAGAGTTTGCATCCCTATAAATAGAGATGGACATTTGCATGAAAGGGACACCAACACAGAAAACATAAACACTTAGAAGCGAAGGGTTCTTGATTTGTGCCTAAAACAAGAAAAAACACTTGGTTTTATCCCAAGGAGGTCTTCGTGTAACCCAGGCATAGGTTCGAATAATCTTCTTTGGAAAGTGATTACACGACTTCAAGTGATATCCGGTAACCATCATTGGTAATTAGCTAGGTTATTGATTATCTTCACCCTGTTCTGGGCCAACACAACCAACATCATATTGTATTTTTATTCCTTACATTTTTGAAAACTGCATTTAACAAAGTATTACGATGATATGGCATATTATTTAGGGTTAATTCCATATATCCCCAATTAAAACCCTTTAATGTCATATTTGTCCAACCAAAACACATAATGTCATATATACCTAATTTAACCATAAAATTTGTCATATTTACCCATTCTATAATTAAATCAATTAAACATCAATTAACATTATTAAATACTCATTGTACCCTTCATATAAACACATCACCCACTATACCCTCGGTGTGTATTTGTTACTTTCTGACTATCACAAGTTCCCAACTGCAATTGTTACTTACATTGAGTTTGTTTACATAAGTTTCATATTGTACCCTAAAAAATTATATTGGTGGTTTACTGATTTCTCAGTATAACATTATGTTTTTCTATCTAACACTGAATATTAACAAGCATATTGCTTGTAAAAGTATTATACTTCTATAAGTTGCAAGGATGTAAAGTTTAAACAAGTACTCCAAACTTCGTATACGCAAGAATATATTGATGAAAAAGGTCTACTATATATTGTCACGCTTATAAAACAACAGTCTGATTTCTTTGTATTTATAACAAAAACCGAGTAGTGTAGCTGCAACAGAAACGGATTTAATGGTCTACAGACTCAGCAAATCCTTTATATTTTCATACCATGGACAAAAACATTTAAATATGTGTTTTTATGGAGGATACAATGGGTATCTAATAATGTTAATTGATGTTTAATTGATTTAATAATAGAATTGGTAGATATGACAAATTTTATGTTTAAATTGAGTATATATAGCATTATGAGTTTTGGTTGGACAAATATGACATTAAAGAGTTTTAATTTGGAATATATAGAATTAACTCTATTATTTATGTCCAAATATATACTTCATGGTTATTTGTTAGAAATAGTTTATATGTACTAGCTCTCGACATTTGTTGATGTATGTATTTTGTTGAGATCATTATATGAAGTTAAAAGGATCATGTGCTTGGTTTCAAAGGGTTGAGTTCTGCTACGCGTGTTGGTTTTTAGCAAAGCAAATCCGACTTATCTATGTTTGTTTTTTTTGTTGCATTCGCATTGCCGAGTTATTACTTTATGTTGATGGCATTATTATACTGTAACACCCTCAAAAATGTGTCGCAACGGAAATATGTCCAGGGGCGTTACTTCATAATACAACAACACAGGATACAAGAGAACGACCTCTAAATGTGTCGTTTGAAAAATAATCTCGTTGATTTTTTTGAAATTGATATAACATTTGTCCCATAATTGCATCACCACAAAAAGCTTGAAAACAATACAACGAGGTTTGATCATTTGTATGTAAGTAGAAATCCATGAATGAAATCTTGTCAATTTAGACTCCAATGCACATCAGATAATCCAAGCATCTAATTCACCTGAGAAAAACATGCTTAAAAATGTCAACATAAAGTTGGTGAGTTCATAGATTTTTGTAAATGTAAATGTTGAATTCAAAAGAGAATAATGTCTACTGCTTCACCGCAGTATAATGAAAAAATGTTTAATAACCAGTAATGTTCAACAAAGTAGTGTGGACCACAAGATTTCTAAAATATATGACTACTATAACAGATACAGTATCACATAAAATGTATTTACTGTTGCGCTAAGCTCATGACACTGAAGCTAATTTATGTAGCATATAATATGCCAAATGTATTTCTGCCCTACCGGTGTCTGACCAAGACACCAAATGAAATTGACATGATATATACCCGTTGTCCGGTACACCGGCACAGTGAGCGCTACTCACCCGGATAGGGATAATTAGTCCCAATAGATCTATTTATAACATTCACGCTTACAATCTGTAATTAACAGTTCATGATGGTTTCGGGCATTGAGTGGTCTAATCGCTACTTAGGCAACACGTAAACATGAGATGATAACCAGAAATACTTGTGTCCAATGAAAAGATAACCATTGTATTTATAAACAGCTTTAAATACTTAAATCCATAAGTAGAAAGAGAGTATGACATAATTCAAGTAACCGAGTTTGTAAATGAGTATAAGTATGAGTATGTAAACAAGTATGTAAACAAGTTGTAATGAGCATGTATTCTCCCCCGAGATTTGTAAAGTAATGTAAAACAAGTGAAAGAGGGGCTATAAACTCACCTTGATCGAAAGCTACAGTCGAATCGATTAGTTGAAGTAGTCACGAACAATCGGCAACATGATCACGACCTATAGATGTCGCTTAATTATAATATACTCGAAGTACCATCGACGATGTGTACATCGTAGCGGCAAAATCATATATATTATATATATAAACATACATGTGATGAGGATCCACTTGCGCGACTTAATCCTGAAACCCCCACTCATTGAGTTATAGACATTTCTTACGCTTTATCTTACGTTACTTAATAGAAGACTTTCTATTTTCGGAAACTTTTTATTTTAGGAAAGTTACCTTAATTGGTAATTTATAAACACCTAAGTATATTTTTAATACTTACCATTTTTATTTACATTTTGCACTTAGTAAGACTTTATATAAGTCTTTATATGTCTTTTTACATCTTTTATACATTTTGACCCAAATCTGACCCGTACCAAACGAGCCACTAAATCACGTTTTCACGACTCGGAGTAAAAAGAGATTTTATCGGAAATGACATTCCGGACGACTTTTTAGTTTTGGCCGAGACTTGAATCTCGACAGAAAATGACCAAAATGCCCTCTTATTAAATCTGATGCAATATAAATTTTATAAAAACTGCTGCTGTTTGACCAACGTTTTGACCCGCTAAATCACACTTTCGTAAGTTTGACCAAAAAGTAACTTTATGCAAAACGTCGCTCCGAACAGCTTTCGTGTTTCGCCGGAAGGCTGAAACGGACTCGAAAATGCCCGAAATTGACGTTGAAAATCGGACCAGCAGCTATTTTTGCCTAAAATAGCTGTCAATTTTAACATGTATTTTCCGAACTTAATTTGCTATAACTTCTTCGTTTTTAAGAGTTACGGGGCATTCAATTTACCGAAACGTTCACAAAATTACCCTCTTCGATATTATCAAATCAAAAATACAATTTTACAAAGTCTCAGACCCCGAAATACGTGCTAAACTTTCTGTTTTAGTCGATTATTACCAAAACGTGCCAAAATTATTTTTCGACCAAATATTCGCTTACAATACTCTTACTTAACCTATACACGGCCTTCATGCCGATCAATCAACCTAGCACAACTAGTCTAACGCAAGTGTCCCATGGATTTCATCACATTCAAACAACAAAATAACAGAACCCAAGTAAACGAAGACTTATAACAACACCGAAGAGTTGGGTCGACGACTGCTACGGCGCGAACTCAGCGTACACCCGCTGGCCCGAACAACAAACGCACCCTTTTGGGTGCCGGAGAAACCAAACGCAGCCTTGGGTGGTTGGGAAGAGATGGTGAGGAGGTTCGGTGGCTGGAGGAGGGTGGCGCGTGGTGTGGTAGATCGGATAGATCGGGTGAAGGGGAGCATTTTTGGAGTTCGCCGGAAAAACTCGCCGGAAATTATGGAGGGGAAGAGTGTTTAAGTGTGTGTTATAGAAAATGAAATGAAAGAAATGGTATAAAAAATTTATTTATAATAAAACTTTTAAAGTAAAGTGACAAGTACCAAATAATAGATGGTGAATTGTGTAAATATAAATTGTAGTTTTTGATAACTATCGGTTCGGGACTCGTTTGAACTAGTTAACGGTCGATTCGAGTCACGAAACTTGCGCCATTGTTTTCCGAATCATTTTTCCAATAAAAATGAATATTTACTTGATAACATTTCATAAATGTTTTTATAATATTTTATTAAAACAATTGATAAATTATTGAGTAACACTGTTAAGCTTTGACCGAAAAATATATTTTGACTTGAATAAACCTTAAATCCACGTCAAGGCCCAAAGTTTTTCTTATAAATTTTTTATCTCGGTACAACTACATCCCTAGACATAGCTATATCATTTTAAAGTCACGACAAACCTTGACCAATTTCAAAAAAAAATATAATTAGAACACCATATCATGTATATTACTTACATTGTTCTACTCCTTCCTATTACCTATTTTCTTTCGCTATTCACTTGTTAGTCTCATCATCCTGATTCAAATTTAATTAAGATAGGAATTGGTATATATTCTCAAATTGTGCTTGGAATTGTATTAGGATTAGTATTCATGATTTTAGTATTAGGTTTAGTATTATGATTTGTATTAGGATTAATAGTATTCTCATATTGTGGTAGGTATAGTATTAGGAATAGGATATAATCTCAAATAGCTGCTTGGATAGCAATGATAGCGAATAGTATTTGGAAATTAACTCTATTGTTATATGCGTTCATTTGTGTTCCCCTTTCACTAACTAGCAACTTTATCCCACTTTTTCATAGTGTAATTTGAAAGTCGCAGAAAACGAGCTATTGTTTAGTTTATAAATGAGAGATACAGAAAATTAATTATGAATTTATTATTTTATATATGTTTTGAATTTACAGGCTAAGGGCTATCTATTTTTATGCGACGGTAAAAAGGCCAAATGTTAAAAAAAAAAATTGAACCGGACCCAAAATGTCAAAAGGTAACATAGACATTTAAAGTTTCAAAAATTGCCGGATGTTACACCATCTTCACCTACTGTAAGCATATTTTTTTTTTCATCACCAACTTTCGTGTAGAGTTGTAGTCTTGTCCATTTCTTCCCAAAATGAGTCCAAGTCACGTGTATTTCCTCAAATTTCCATCCAAGTGCTAAAAACACAAAAAGAAACGATTAAGCGTGTATTTTAGAGATAAATGCATGATTTAAGGGGTTAAATGACCCCGAAAATTGTATAAAATGACACCTCATCAGTACGGTTTTCTTCGCCTAAAAAGAGCTTGTTGACATAGTAAAGAAAACTCTCGAGTTGGTTTACATCGGGGAGTGGATGTAGGCAATAGAGCTTCGTAGACGACCCACTATAAATCATTGGGTTCTTAGTTTGATTCTTTCCGCACCTTACTTATTACCATTTAACTTTACTTATTTATTTATTGCATCGCTATCATATACATACTTGTATATCTATTGAATTCACATAGTAGACAATCTAAGTTTTATTTTTGTAAAACGGTAAAAACTATTTAACCCCCCATCTAGTTTCCACAATTGGTATCAAAAGCCAAGGTCACCCAAAATCTTTAACGTATATTGAAAGCGACGGTTTTATACATTGGAAAAATAGATTTGAAACTTATGTGAAGTAAAAATATTTAGATCTTTAGTATATTATCATAAATGGTGATTTTCCACTGGTTGTTAAAAACGTAACAACTCAAGCTTATGAAGTAGTCCCTTTTGAAAGACAAGACAATGATCTAAAAAGAAAACTTGCTAAAAATAATGAGGCTAAAATGGTTCTTTATAATGTTTTACTTAAAAAGTAATAGGAAAGAATTTTCATGTGTAAAACGGATACAGATATTTGGCAATCGTTGTTAAACACACATCAAGGTAATAGCCAAGTCAAAGATAATAAAATTGATCTTTTTATTCAACAATATGAACAATTTACTATTCTTGAAGAATAATCTATTGATAGCGGTTTACTAGATTTAACACCTTTATTACTAGTTTAAAGCCCTTGATGAAGGTTTTTTAGCAAGAAATATGTTAGGAATTTTTTAGGCTCTACTCCAATATGGAGAGCAATGTCAAGGCGTTGAGAATCGAATGATTTGTCCATCACTAGCTCTAGACGAGCTTATCAAGAATCTCAAAGTACATAAAGTAATCTTGGAAAAGGATTACGAAATTTACAAAGGCAAAAAAGAAAGGGTCAAGTCCATTGCCTTGAAAGATAAAAAAGAGTCTAGTGATGATGAAACTTTGACATTCAGAAGTGATGACGAAGAATATGCTATGGCCATAAGGAACTTTAAAATGTTCTTTAGAAGAAAAGTTAGATTTGTTCGACAATCACGAGTGGAGAAGAAATCATTCCAGCAAAGGGATGATAATAAAAGCAAGAGTGATAGGAAATTTTTTAGATGCGATAATCCGAATTATCTCATTGGTGAATGTCCTAAGCCTCCACGAAACAGGGAACAAAAAGCCTTTGTCGGGGGTTCTTGGATTGATAGCAAAAATGAAGCTGACAAAACCAACGAAGAAACTTGTCTTTGGCTCAATCGTCAAATGAGGTACTCTTGCATCTATTTTATTTATTGATAATTCTTCTTCCTTAGATGACGATAGTATGCAAACTGAGTATAATAATTTATGTGAAATTGGCTTTAAAATCATTAACACAAATAAAAATTTGAAAACTAAAAGAGTGCTTTTAGAAAAAGAAATATTTGTGTTAAATGAGAAAATTAAAAAACTTGAGAGAAACAAGTAATATGACATGGTTGTGATTTCATGTCAAACATCTTGTTAGAAATGCATAAACTAAAAGAAATTGTAGTCCAGACCAAGTTAGATCTTTACGCCTGTTGAGGTTGTAGAGCACTTATCTAATCACAAAGCATCTCTAAGGGAGAAGACTCTAACAAATGAAACTATTGGTTTTCGCGGAATATAAACACAGAGTTAAAGAATTACATAAAAAACAATGATCCCTTTTTGGATCTTTTCATATTTAATAACAAAAGTGTTTTTCTGATGATTCAAATGTTCTTTCATCCAAGGCCGTAGTTTCTTAAATACCATGAACTACCCTAACTCCTTGTTTCTTAAGACTCGCAAAGCAAAGTGATAAGTGTTATCACTTCCTAGGATATCTCATGCATATCCCTATCAGTAACTAACTTTATCAACCCGGAGTAAGCATAATACTACCAGGACTAATATTGTACTACTAGCAGGAATAACTTTTGTTCTGTCAGCACTAACTATCACATTATCCTTACCAGTAGGAACTGCATACCTACCAGCAGGAACTTTTACTCTACCAGTAGGAACTACATATCATACTAGTAGTAAAACTATCTATTACAAAATTTCTATCACAATCCTCTCCTAAACTGATTTGACAAAGTTAACTCCAGTTCTAGATAGATCTTTCGTTGAAAACACCAGAGAATGGAACAGCAATCATCTTGAAACCGACTCCAAAAGCAACCTTCATATGCGTTGAATCAGCAACAAGACAATCAGCATCTAATCGTGGACTGCAACAAGACTACCACAGCTACATGAATGGGTTTGATGAGCCTTTACCAAGTAGCCATTCACTCTTTGGGCTAGGTCATTCCATTGGTTACCCAGAATAGGGACAAATAATGGAGGACTATGATCATTTTCAACTTTTAGTACATGAAACATGGCGAGTTGAGGATCCTTTAATGATTTTTAGCAAACCATCACAGCCATCAACGGATTTGATTTAGTCTTTACACAAGAGTCGTACCCTTTTATTGGACTTGCCATTTCATTCCAAGAAATTATGGAAGTGAAACCATCCAGTTTGGGTAACCTGGCAACATCAACGGATGTTATAAGCCTTTACCACTAGCGTTTGCTTGTGGGTAGAAATCCTTGGGAACCAGATGGGGTCTCCCTGGTGGATTGCAAACCATCTCAACTCATTGGTACTTGAAACATCAGTCAGTTGAGGATGCTTATGATTTTAAGCAAATCATTAAAGCTATATCAATTCATTCTGGTCATAGACCTGGGAATTGAAACCATACCTTAATTAATTCTAGCCTGATGGCCTGGTAATTGAGAACCATATAGTGTGGTACCAAAAAAAATACTTTCCTTTAAAGATTGTGCCATAAAACCAGTTTATCAACTTAGATCATTGAAATACAAAGATGAGCCTGAAAACCAAAATGCTCATCTGCAGTTTAAAACCAAGTGATCCATTCCCAAAAGAGTATACCAAAAACCAAGATTTTCCACGAGACAAAAACCATTTACAACAAGCTACACAAAATATAGAAGAAAACAACAAAAAATAATAAAAGATATATAACAAACTTAACAATACCAGTCATGAACCTTAGGACGCCTTGAATCAAAAATTTGCTTCTTGAGAAAGGCAATCAACTGAACCGCAGTGGTAAGTTCATTACCCACTGTGTCATGACAAATTTCCAGCTGATGATCAAGCATCCTTTCGATAAGGTTGACAGAGAGAGGATACTTCTTGTCAACAAACATATGTATCACTAGCCCACTTACCGTCTCCAACACATGAATACCAGTATAAGAATATAGCTTCCAGCTTTGAATAATCTAAGTGTGTTGGTTCTTCCAAACATCACTACCATCATTCACTTTAGGTGAATCTATCAAAACCTTAAGATCTCCCCAAAGAACAAGACTAACTCTCGCAGCTTTCTCATCCTCATAAAATTTCATCACACGGCCATAGATGATCATCAAGTTTGTTCTTGTAACCAAGTGAAGGATTTCCCTAAGACTTGTGAAGTACTTGCGAGAGTTGTCTTTCCTGTAGATGACATTGATCCAGCCGAACCCCATAGGCAATAACTCCCAGTCAACAACAGCATGCAAATTAACGGGTGTATCATCATCAGAAGCAGAATCTGCATCAGAAGCATACTTAATGCACATTTTGTGTTCAGCTTCAGGATCTCCGTCTTCAATAGGAATGGTAGAGTGAGAAGGATGAACACCTTTTCGACCTAATCGCTTCTTCCTGGTACCATCCTTCTTGAGTGAGGAAGCAGTGTTAGAAGGAATTTCAACATCCTCTTTTGTAGCTTTCTGAGAAGGAACTTCAACAGATGGTTGTTGTGATTCATCAGGAACAGAAGACTGTGGAGCTTCAGTTGGTTTGGACTTCTTTGAACTAGGTTGTTCCAAATCTGCACCAGGTCTTTTAAGAGACCTCTTGATGTTTAGAGATTTCAATTCTGCAACAGCTGCTCTGATTTTGTCAAACTCAGTTTTGAGTTGATCATCAGAAAATGACTTCACATGCTTCATGGTCCATCCTGTAGTATAAATGGTGGAGCTTTGATTCTTCACAAAAGTTCTCATATAAGCCTTCTGTTGTGCATAGGTCATAGGCTTATTCCTCTTGTCCTGAAATCGCTGTGCAGCAAACTCTCTTCTTCTCTTAGCAATCAGAGCTACCATTCTTTTAGCAAAGTTATCTTCATTGACATTAGAACCCAAAAGATCAGCAGTAAGTCCTTGATTGGCATAGACTTGACCCATTATGTCAGTCCAATCAGAATTTGTATAATATTTTACTGAATTCAGCACATCTTGTTGTCGTTTCTTCTGCATCTCTTCTCTCTCTCTTTCCAACTCAGCCTGCTCTTCTTCATACATTCTCCTAGCAGCTTCTTCACCTAACCTGTCTTCCTCTTTTTGCCTAAATGTTCTTTCTTTGACTGGAGGGTCTTCTTCCAACAAAGGAGATTTACCCTTGTTGGAAGGATCAGCAGAAGGACCAGTAGTAGCACCAGCAGGAACATCAGAACCACCAGCAAACTCATCAGAAGGAATATAGGAACTAGGTGGAATATCAGCTTCATGAGAACCACCAGTAGGAACAGCTGAAGCAGCAGCAGCTGTAGCAGCTGCCTTAGCCAGCTTGATAAGAGGATCCACATCTTGCTCAGCATCCTCTTCCTTGTCAGAATCAGTCATCACAAACTTCCTTTTTCTACCTTTGAGTTTATCCTCCAACAATTTTACCTTCTTAACCAGCTTTCCTACTACCTCCTTGAACAGCAGCTTGTGTGCGTTAAGTTCAGATTCTTGAGTATTCACTTTCTGCACAAGAGTGGACACTAGAGAAGACAAAGCTGTTAGTTTATCAAGGTCCTCAGCACCTCCTGAGGTTGTACCTTCAGGTGGAGCTTGAGTGGACCTAGGAGGTGAGGTTTGAAAAGAACCTCCCATTGTTTCATCTTCCACATTTGTGGAAGTGAATTGGTCAGGAGCAGACTCATGAGGTCTTGAAGAAGATGCAATGTTGGGGTCTGAAGAGGGACCCTGCTCATTCACTGGAGCACCAGAAGTAGTAGTTGTTGGTCTGGGTGGTGTGGATTCATGATCATGAGAGTGATCAAGTTCAGTGATGGTTGGAGGGACAGTTTGAGGGTTAGATGGTGCAGCTTCCCCTGAACTTTCACCTGCAATAGCAGCTTGAGCAGGGGGAAGCATTGTACCCACAAGTGGCATGTGATCCCCTTGAAAATTTAACCTCATGTTAGCAAACATTTTGCTTGTCAGTTTAAAAGCATGATATTGTTTGGTACTCCTAGGTTCAATTTCCAAAATCATTTGAAGAAACCTAGGAAACATCAAAAACTTTTTAGGATTGTTGATGTTGTTAACCATCCCTTTGAAAATATAGCTTGACCAATTATACCTCCTCCCCTCAGTCAAACAAATGATAGCAATAGCCAATTGGCTTCCAAATTGATCCCAGCTACCTGATTTGGTACTGAGACAATGCATGATAGTGTGAACTAAGAACCTCCATTGAGGTGAGAATTTGTTTTTGAAGAAGGTCAGCTTGCCTTCACTGGGGTATCCAAGATTGTCCATACCTAAGTATATGTCAGCTATGGGCAAGTCCTCAACACCACCCTCATCATCTAATTGTAGTTGGCTCCTAACTAATGATTCAGTTATAGTATAGGGAGTCCTATCAATGGTGGCCAATATAGCTGGAGGGCCTTCCTCAGAAGCTCTGAGAGAGGCCGTGGACCAGAACTGTTTGACCAACGAGTCATAGATGATGGGGTCATGGGAAATAGCATACCTTATGTGCGAACTTCGCAAAAAGTCAAGAACTTGGTGATAATCGGCACTGCCTTTTGGTTTCTCCAAGAAACCCACCTTGTTATGCTCATCACGATACTTAAGTGCCGCCATTGATTTGATGATTACAAAGAATGTGATTGAGTGTTAATGCTGGTGTATGTTTGCAAGAGTAAGTTACTACTGGTTGGTAGAGGAAATCGAGTTTTTCAAAGAGTGAGTGGAGTGAATAAAAAGGGCTGTTAAAATTAGGGTTTGTAAAAGTGAGAGTAAAGAGTAATTATCCCTTTAAATAGGTGACCCTTTGATGAATTAAATGCCCAATTGTCTCAACTATAACTTTGAATTAAAGTAAAACTCAATTTAAGACACCCGCTCAAAGAAAAGTCAACCCCAAAGAAAACTAACAAGACCAGTAGGAATTGTTCTACCAGTAGGAACAAGTAAAGCTACCAGTAGGAACTCTTGCAACACTAGAAAAGACACTTAACCAACCCAAAATGAGTACTTTATCATCAGTATAAGGCCACATTCTCCATTTGAATTCACACTCATGAATCATTCATCTGCAAAAGGTTAGAAAAACACACAAAACTGTTAGCCTTAATTTTATATAAGTCGAACAAGAATGTTATCGGTCTTATTAGTCGTAACTAGTCTTGTTAAGTAATAGACTAGTCGGATTCAACGGGCTTGGATTGTAATCTAATATTGTCTATGTTTCGGGCTCAAAGCCCAAGAATAGCCAAGCCCGGCCCAAGTAGAAAGCCCATACGCCTACTAGTTGGCATTGGGTATAAATCGAACCCTCTCCACACATGGAGAGGGTGTTGGTTACCATTTGCATAATTTGTGTGTGTGTGTAATCTTCCACCTCTTTATTTTCTCTCTAATAATCTTTCATTTTCTCTTATCTCTTTTCTACTATTTTGCTTATTGGTATAGCTTATGTTGTGAAAATGGATTAAAGCTTTTGGGATAACACAAACACTTATTGTGAGGTGCTAGTGTATAATTTCCGTGCTTTTAATTACGAGGTCTAATTGGTTGTGTTATAAATTATATTTATTGAGTAGGTTAAATGCCCCTGATATTGCTATTGATTAGGTAGAAAAGCTCATTTTCTTGAGGACAAGCAAATCCCAAGTGTAAGGGTATTTGATGAGGTGTCATTTTATACACTTTTTTGGGGTAATTTAACCCCCGAATTGATGTAAATCTTCATTTTTGTGTTTTTACCGATTGTTGAAGTTACTATAGGATTCTTATTTTCGATACATAGTTTCATCAAATTTGTGCAATAGTGAGTTTTATATTTTGGTACAGTTTTAGAACGCTTAAGAATTGATTGTGTTTACATTTTCGGTTTTATCGTTCTTAGTGTTTCATTGACTTTCAAATTTGGTAAAAACTCACAATATCGGTATTGTACCAATTTGTGGAGCTCATTTTCGAAGTATACTTCAAACGAACAAATTTCATCAAAATTGCTCACTTTACGGTTTTATCGTATTGTTGATCTATTTTCAATGGATACTATTAAGAAAACATACAATCTTTGATAATCACGAGTATGATTTATTACTTTTTAGTGTTTACCAAAAATTAAACTCACATAGGAAAGTTGTGCTTACAAGATACATTTTTGATCTTACATAAAAAGCTTATATTCAATCAAAATTGATCAATTATGGTTTTATCGTAATCTTG
Organism: Tanacetum coccineum; assembly: GCA_026074375.1. NCBI lineage: Eukaryota > Viridiplantae > Streptophyta > Magnoliopsida > Asterales > Asteraceae > Tanacetum > Tanacetum coccineum. The sequence continues at coordinate 50,819 of BQNB010006032.1, forward strand.
ATTCCTTTCGATTGTATTTTTAAGAAAACTGTGTTAACAGAAAGAAATGGTTAGTGTGTGATTGTATATTTTAGGTTGAAATTTATGTGTCACGTTGATCTATTGTTCAAGGAAGTGAGATTAAGTTTGTCAAACGTAAAACAATGTTTTTTTCGAAAAAGAGTGTTAGTATGGCTACTCAACAAAATGTTTTAATCGATGATGACTCAGAGGACGGTCTGACAAAAGAAATGATGTTGCTTGATTGATAGGATCGTTGTAGGACTTCTACACAAAGTTTTACAATCCCCTAGGCAGTGTACCTAATCGTTGCAGTGTAGTATAGGTAGGACTCGGGGGTTGTTATCGTTCTCTAGGGGAATAGCAAGAAGGCCGAATCGAATGTTCACTAAGTTCTAAGGGTTGAAGGAAGATTATTTTTGTGTTTTTATATTTTATGAAAGCAATAAAATTTTGGTTTTAGAGAGGTTTTGGTTTTAAGCTAATTAAACTAATAAACTAAATAATAATTATACAACGAAGCGTATTCACTTGAGATGCACTACTCCTTGCTAGCTATCCAATTTCTACCAATTGCTTTGTCAACTTGAGATGTAATATGATAAGTAATTTCCTAGGTCATGAACGATTACATGAACCCTGCCGTCTATTTAATATTCCATTAAGGCAACGCACAAGTCAGATTGCTTCTCCTAATCTTGTTGCCTTGTCACACTTGTGATGATTTGTGTAAGTATTTCCTAGGTCATAAACGGATTATACAAACCCGTCGTCTATTTAATATTTTGTTAAGGCAACGCACAAGTAAGGTAGTATGAAGACTATTACAAGGCCCCTAAGAGTATATTAAATGCGTGTGAAATACTTTAAGAGGGATCAGCCATATAATGGGGTAAGGTAGTATGAAGACTATTACAAGGCCCCTAAGAGTATATTAAATGCGTGTGAAATACTTTAAGAGGGATCAGCCATATAAGGGGGTAAGGTAGTATGAAGACTATTACAAGGCCCCTAAGAGTATATTAAACGCGTGTGAAATACTGTTACTCGATGGTATCCTTTCTACGCACTCGCGTTTCCCTAGACGTGTCTACAGCAATACAGACAAAAGCTGGTTTTCTAAAGCCTAACGCGCACATTCACCAACAAGAAGCAACAGTAATAGGATCTACAATCCGACTTTCATGCAATCATAAGCAAATACAAAGGAGGGTTTAGTCTAGCATGTTAAAGATAAAGCAATAACATAGATTAATCACAGAACATATAGACATATTGAATGATTAATTAATAACACTCTTACTTGATTAAAACATGGATAGAAGGTAGTTACAATAGGGTTTGAGGCCCTAAAAACGACCTTTAAAGCTGCTACAAAGACTAGGGTTTGTCTCCCTAAAGTTATACAAAGGTACACCCTTAAAACTCTAAAAACGGATTTATATTTATAGAGTTGTCGACGCGACGGCGTCGCTTTGTACTCCTAACGCCGTCGCCACGTAGACGATTCTAGATCCTTTTTAAGTCGGCCACGTCCTGACGTCGTCGCCAAAATCCTGACGCCGTCACTAGATTGATCACGACGGCGTCGCTTTATGCTTGCGACGTTTCTTCTCTAAATGAGCCTAAGTCACGTGTATTTCCTCCAAAAGCCATCCAAGTGCTAAAAACCTGAAAACAAATGATTAAGCACATAATCTAGGCATATTTGCATGATTTAAGGGGTTAAATGACCCCAAAATAGTGTATAAAATGACACCTCATCAAATACCCCTACACTTGGGATTTGCTTGTCCTCAAGCAAATGGGCTTTTCTACCTAGACAATAGCAGTATTAGGGTCATTTAACCTACTCTTTAAAAGTATTTTACAACAAAACCTTCTAGACCACGTAATTCAAAGCACGGAAAGCATATACTAGCACCTCACACAAATGTTTAGGATTCTCTCTTTCTCTCGGGTGTATAATAAATTATAACATAATGGGGAAATGGAAAATCAACACTCATTTCCTATCATAGCATATAAATTGCCATAGGCTTGGTAAAGGATCAAACCTCCACTGCTAGGCGCAAGCATTATTCATTACTATCTAAGAGGTCTTTTAAAGGGTTGTGGGTGTAGGTGTAAGATAACATTAACAGAAACGGATGGGATACATTTGGATGGTGACTTTGGGTGAATTTGGAGTGGATGGGTTAGCTAATTATTTATAAGAATGCACGTTGGTTTGGTTGCTAAGCCAAAGACTCGGACAAAATATACAAACTCTACACAACTCTACATCAATCTCTTTTCTTTTTCTTTTCTTGACTCTGATTAACATAAACATAAGCAAATGGCAGCCCATACATTTTTTACTCTTTTTTTTATATACATTTTTTTCGTACACTTTTGCCCTGCCATTGCTTAAACATATAATACATCATGGGGGTTTATAGATACACCCCTACACTTGAACTTTTACATACTCGATTATTTACAATCTAACTAATGACCCGATTTGAGGTGGATCAAAATAACATGGAGCTTATTGAGCTCTATTGGGGGTAATAAATTACTTCTTCCCTAATTCTTCATAAGATGAATAATACCATGAATCTCAATCGTCCCAAAACAGTATTTACAAGGATACGAACTTAGCAACTATGTACTCAAATAATTAACTTTGGTTAAAACAATAATGTACTAATGGTGAGTACATACAAGGTAGGCTAAGGTGATTTGGGCGTAACAATTGGTTTATGAGTGACAATGCTTTTCATTAATAGTCTGGCTTAACCAGAAAATTATGAGAACCATGAAAAAAGATAAGGTCGAAGGGTTGTACTAGGGGTATCCTGCACTAAAAATAAGTGCATGGCAAGGGTATGGGGTAGTTATATAGTCGATGTGATCATAATAACAATTATAGGTTTAAAACATGGGTTAATCCTAGTGCCTCTTTTTTAGCAAATCCTAATACTTACTATGCGATCTCGGGATGCATCACAAAACAAGTTCTAGAATTTAATATACTACCGGTACACTAATATAATTTAATACCAATATTAATGCTCCAGAAAAGGCGACAAAGACCATATGTACACATCCGTAACGACAGAATAGACACATATGACTGCATTCGGACCTTAACTCGAGAAAGCTAAAGGTATAAACTATCTTGGGTATTAATAATAGATACCCAAATTTCTAAAGATCTAAAGGCGAGCCTCACATTTTAGGGGTGGAATTTTTGAGGGTTTTTGTGCTATTCATACACATTCATATCCATGAGACGCTATTAATACTTGGTTTTCATCGGTATGTGTCATAAAAAATTTTAAATTTAGGTCAAAATTACCTTTTTATGCTATATTTTGATATATTACCCATCATTTTAAGAAACAAGCAAATGACAAATGAAGAAATAGTTTCTAAGGCTTATTTTCCCCCTAGACTTAAGTTGATCATTGTCCCCAATGTTCTATAGAAGTACCCGTAAAAACGAATAAAGGGACAAGAAAACAAGGAAAAGAAACTAGTACTCCCCTGGTTTGCTCAATAATGGAGAAGAAACATGTGATAACTGGTTAAATCGTCCTCCAAGAATTGTCCTATGAAACTTCCTAAGAACTTCCAAGCTTCTTCTCGTCAAATATAACCTGTAATCAAAGACAAAGACAACTACACCAAGAATAAAATCGGCGGGATATATATAAATATAATGAGAGTTTAGGGTTTTGACTCTATGAAAACAGTAAAGATAGGATGAGAGTAATGATGTAATCATAGGTTTATGCAGGTTTACAAAAGAATTACAAATTTTAAATATTGCACATTTTATTTTTCATAAATACTTGAAAAAAAAATTGAAATTTTACATTACTAGAGACGCGACGCCGTCGGGTGTTAATCTCGACACCGTCTCCAGGGTCTATAAAAAATTCTTTTTGTTTTTAATGAGAAATTTCCTGCACGTAATTTTATTAGTTAAATCTGAAGAAAGCACTACATAAAAACCTGGAATTAATCGTTACAATCATATGACTCAAAACTGATGCGAATTAATCTAAACAATTTATTTTAAATGTTTGAATTTGGTTCTTAAAAACCGGATATATTCCCCTACACTTATTTTGTTGCAAAATACCTTTGATTGCAAATAAGACGAAGTTATAAACAAACAAAGCATGATTACAAAATTCATTCAAACATAATAAAACAAACAGTAAAGAATTAAAACACACGACACTCCTAAGTGCGGGAAAAATAAACATTGGGTTGCCTCCCAAAAACCGCTTTTCTTTATTTATGAGTCTTGTAGCTAGACTCGAAGTCACACGTTCTTACGTGACTTCTTCTTCATCATCTAGTGTTATATCGTCATCTCTGTTGGTGTTCAATACTTTTTTTTGATATGGTTTCACCCGTTGTTTATTTACGATGAATTCGTTCCCATCTTCATCATACAGCTCAATTGCGCCATTTTTCATGTCTTTGCTTACCGAAAATGGTTCGTACCATCTCGACTTCAGTTTCCAAGGGAACAACCTTAAATGTGAATTGAAGAGGAGTACCTTATCGCCTCTTTCATAGTTAGTTGGTGCTTTTGTAAGGTCCATGTTGCAGTTCTTAATGGCCAGTAGGCTTTGTGCTCTAATTCGATAGGAAGATGTCATGCTTGCCATAGATTATTCTAAATGAGGTTGTTCCTAGCGAGGTTTTAAACGCTGTCCGGAATGCCCATAATGCATCATCTAATTTGTAGGACCAATCTTTCCTGTTGTTCTCGATGGTTTTCTCAAGGATACACTTTATTGCCCGGTTTGTGTTTTCGACATGCCCGTTTGTCTGCGGGTGATATGCGGTGGAGAATCGGTGAACTACTCCATAACTTTTCATTGCTTTCTCCATCTGGTAGTTGCCGAAATGAGTGCCCCTATCACTAATAAGGGCCTTCGGTATTCCAAATCGTACGAATAGTCTCTTGAGGAAGTTCACTACATTTCGAGCATCACTGGTGGGAAAGGCTTGAGCCTCTACCTATTTTGACACGTAGTCTATAGCTACTAGGATGTATTTGTTTCCGTTTGATGAGGGGAAAGGTCCCATAAAGTCTATTCCTCAAACATCGAATATTTCGCAGACTTGGATGTACTTTTGAGGTGTTTCGTCCCTTGAAGAGATATTACCGGCTCGTTGACATGCATCGCAAACTTGGACCACCCGGCGTGCATCGCGAAAGATATGTGGTCAGTAGAAACCGGCTTCAAAGACGTTTCTTGCAGTAGTGACGATACCATGATGTCCTCCAGATGGTCCGCTGTGACATTGCCGAAGGATTTGTGCTGCCTCTTCTCTAGCGATGCACCTTTGTTTGATTCGGTCAACACATTGCTTGAATAGGAACGGTTCATCCCAAAAGTAATGCCTTAAATCGCTAAAGAACTTTTGTTTCTCTTGGCGGGTGGATCAGAAGGGCAGTACTCGGCTAGCTAGAGAGTTAGCATAGTCGGCATACCATGGTTCGTTATTCTTATCAGAGACTGCCATTAATCGCTCTTCAGGGAATAGGCCCCTTTTCTCAGCCTTGGTCACCTTTCCTAGGTCGAGGTTTTCAAGCCGGGAGAGATGACCGGCTGCTAGATTTTCAGCACCTTTCTTATCACGGATTTCTATATCGAATTCTTAGATTAGCAGGATCCATCTAATCAGTCGTGGTTTTGCATCTTGTTTAGTGAAGAGATACCGCAGAGCAGAATGATCCGTGAAAACGATGGTCTTGGATAAGACCAAGTATTGACGGAACCTGTCGAATGGGAAAACGACAACTAAAAGCTCTTTCTCGGTAGTTGTGTAGTTCTCTTGTGCTTCGTTCATTGTTTTGCTAGCGTAGTGTATGGGCTTAAAATGCTTGTCGATCCTTTGCCCTAACACCGCTCTGACAACATAATCACTTGCGTCGCACATGACTTCAAATGGTAATAACCAATCTGGCTTGATCATAATTGGGGCCTGTGTTAGTTCGCGTTTTAACTTATTAAAAGATTGGATGCATTCTTTGGAGAAATTGAATAGGGCGTCTTTTACCAAGAGCTGGGTCATTGGGCGTGCGACTTGTGAGAAATATTTTTTGAATCTTCTGTAGAAACCAGCGTGTCCTAGAAAGCTTCAGATATCTTTTACGTTCGTGGGGTATGGTAATTTTAAGATTGCCTCGACTTTTGCTTTATCGACCTTAATTCCTGCACCTGAGACCTTATGGCCGAGGACGATTCCTTCCTTAACCATGAAGTGGCACTTTTCCTAGTTTAACACAAGGTTGGTCTCCTCACATCTTTTTAGCATCTTTTCAAGGTTCTTTAGGCAGTGGTCGAAGGAATTACCGAAGACAGAGAAATCGTCCATAAATACCTCCATGCTATCTTTGATAAGTTCATGGAATATGGCTGTCATACAGCGCTGAAAGGTTGCTGGAGCATTGCATAATCCAAAAGGCATTCGTTTGTATGTGAAGGTTCCGTAAGGGCAGGTGAATGTGGTTTTCTCCTGATCCTCCAGAGCAATAGGAATCTGGAAATACCTTGAGAATCCGTCTAGGAAGCAGTAGTATTCGTGCCCTGCTAGGCGTTCGAGCATCTGATCGATAAACAGAAGTGGAAAGTGGTCTTTCCGAGTTGCGTTATTCAATTTACGATAGTCGATACATACGCGCCATCTAGTGACCGTCCTTTGTGGGATGAGCTCATTTTTTTCATTCTTCACTACTGTCATTCCTCCCTTATTCGGAACAACTTGGACAAGACTCACCCAAGGACTGTCGGAGATAGGGTAGATTAATCCTACATCAAGGAGCTTTATGACTTCTTTCTTTACTACCTCCTTGATGTTTGGGTTTACTCGTCTTTGAGGTTGGACACTTGGTTTGAACTCGTCTTCCATGAGAATTTTGTGAGTACAGAAGGATGAGTCGATCCCTTTTATGTCCGCAATACTCCAGGCGATTGCCCTTTTTTGATTCTTTAGAACTTCGAGGAGCCTGGCTTTCCCGATAGTAGATAATGCGAAGGAGATGACCACTGGGAGTTGGTTGTTTTCCTGGAGGAAAGCGTACTCAAGGTGTTCGGGTAATTCCTTCAACTCTAGTTTGGGTGGTTCGATGCTTGAGGGTTTCAACCGATTCTTCGGGGCCTTCCACTTGAGTGGCTCGACCGGCTCAGTCCTAGGATTGAAGGAAACTGCTTGCACTTCGTTGGAATCTTCCTCTTCTTCTACTTCAGTCCATTTTCTGTCATGATCGACCGTGTCAACCAATTGTTCTTGGACAAGCTTAGTGGTGTGATCGGTGCAATACAAATAATCGTCTCAAGAGTGTTTGGATTTCATGGATTTCTAAATGTTGAAGGTGATGGTTTCACTCCCTACTCTCAGACTTAAATTTCCTTTGTGAACGTCAATTACAGCCCTTGCTGTGGCGAGGATGGGCCGACCCAAAATGATCGGGACTAGCTCGTCTTCGTCCATTTCTAAAATTACGAAATCAACTGTTACTTTTACCAATAGATTCTCGTAGACTCCGATAGGGTATTTGATAGATTGATTAGCCAGTTGAATACTCATTCTGGTTGGTTTTAGTTTAGAAATCCCTAATCATTGGAAGAGAGAGTGTGGCATAAGATTGATACTTTCCCTAAGATCAGCCAAGGCATTCTTTACTGTCAGGGGTCTGATAAGACATGGAAGTGTGAAGCTTATTGGGTCTCCTTCTTTTTGGGGCAGACTCCTTTGGATGATAGCAGAACATTCCTCACTAAGCTTTACCGAGTAGGCCGCTTTTTCAAGTTTTTCCTTATGAGAAAGGAGATCCTTTAAGACCTTGGCTCCCTTTGGCATGTGGATCATAGCTTCTAGGAATGGCAGATTGATATGAATCTGTTTGAAGATTAAGAGAAGCCGCTCATCTTTGTCATCCTTTTTCTGCTTCTTCACTCTAGAAGGAAAGGTTAGATTTGATGACTTAGAGGGTTGGTAAAAAATAGATGGCCAGGGGGGAGGGGGCAGGCTCTTCATTATGTATAATGCTTGGTTCTGCGCCCTCAGGTCCTTCTTTTTTGGTTGCCCCTTCAGTGTGGTTGGCAGGTGTAGGGAAAGGGGGGTCTCGAGTGCTGACTCCTGATCTAGTTGTTATGGCAAAAGTTGGTGCTTCAGGTTTAGGAGTTTCGCTTCTCCTGATTGCGGAGAGGATTTGGGAGAATTGTTCATGCATTTCCTTACGGTGCTGGTCAAGCATCTCTCCTATCCCCTTTGTGTGGGATTTCTTTTCGAGCATAAAGTTGGCGAGCTCGTCTTTAAATTTACTTCTAATAACCCATTCAGGACCATCCTCTCCTTTTTCTTTACGTTTGCTATTCCCTCATGGTGGGGTATCGTCATTCTGATAGAACCTTATAAAGGAAGGATCATCGTAGATGTCTCTCCCGGACAAGTATACCTGCTCGGCTGGGTTGTTCTGCCCGCATTCATCGGCCTCGTGGGATCCTCCGCAGTAGTCGCAAATTAGGTAGAGGTTTTTCAACTCAACCTCTCGAGTAGGTGTTTCGAGGTAGGACATTTGGTTGCAGGCCCTTTTTAGACGCCCCCTGAATGTAGGCTGCATTTCCTTTGAAATGAAAGAAAAGTTCATGGATGGTAACAGTTCGTCCCACAGATCGTCTTGGTATTGGACGTATTCTTCAATTCGATTCCACCCATCTTCTTCGGTGAGAGAGTTGAAGCAAAATTGAGCGTATTGATCGAGTTTCGTACGGTTTTCCAGAGATATGTTATCGTGAAAGATTTGTACCAGAAGCCATTTTTGTATCCCATGATGAGGGACTTGTTTGATTAGGTTCTGGAAATGGATCCAGGCGCTTTTGATGGATTCGTCGTCCCCTTGTTTGAATCGGAGGATTAAATCTCTAAGGGATGAGGTACGTCCTGCTGGAAAGAAGTAATCAAGGAATCATGATACGAGCTGATCCCATGTCGTGATTTGAGTGGGGGAATTTTGTCAAACCATTTTGCCGCTTTTCCTTTTAGGGAGAAATGGAAGAAGCGTAGCCTAAATGTATCCCTTGTGGCTCCGCCGGCTTGTATGTTATCGACGATACTTAAGTAGTGCTTAACATGATAGGGGGAGGTCTCAATCTTTGGAACGTGCATGTTCCTTGAATTAACAGGATGTCGCGTGAGTCAACGATTCTCCCTGTCTGTTCAGCTGGGAGGATGATTGGGTTTTAAAAACCGGAGGAATTGGGGTGAGAATGTTCATGTAAGGTTTTAGGAGGGGTTGGCGGTTTGGTTCCAGTGTTGTTAGAAGAGGATGCTTCATCATCAAAGAGGTTTCTTCCGGCTATAACTAGAGATTCCTTTTGTTGTAGACGCCAGCGGCTCTCCTAAGCCTTCGGAATTCTCTTTCGAGTTCGTCGAGGGGTTTTGTTAACCTTTTGACGGTGCTACGTGTCATGGTGACAGATTTACAAAACAGATGACACAAAGAAAAGATAGACTACAAGAAAGCTAATATACATAATTAAATTCTCACTTGAAAGGATTCAAGTGAGTAGAACTAAGTTAAACAATGACCGAAACCTAACTATTCCCTGGTAGCGGTGCCAAAAACTTGATGTGAGGGTTGCGAAGACTTCACAGGAAGTTTTACAATCCCCTATGCAGTGTACCTAATCGTTGCAGTGTAGTATAGGCAAGACTCGGGGATTGTTGTCATTCTCTAGGTGAATAGGTTGGGAAGGCCTGATCATGGTCTAACAGAATTCTAGGGGTTGAGAGAAGATTCTTTTTGTGTTTGTTTATTTTATGAAAGTAGGTAAATCCATGGTTTGTTTAACTAATAACTAAACTAATTATAATCTATGCTACTGGTGATAACTTTATGATAAACAAATGTATTTACCTAATCATGCACTACTCCTTAGATTGCTTCTCCTAGATCAGTTGCCTTGTCACACTTGTGATGATCTGTGTAAGTATTTCCTAGGTCATGAACGGATTACACAAACCCGCCGTTTATTTAATATTCTGTTAGGGCAACGCACAAGTAAGGTAGTATGAAGACTATTACAAGGCCCCTAAGAGTATATTAAATGCATGTGAAATAACTTAAGAGGGATCAACCATATTAGGGGTAAAGTAGTATGAAGGCTGTTACCGATGGTATCCTTTATACACTACTTGCGTTTCCCTAGACATATCAACAACGATACATACAAAAGCTGGTTTTCTAAAGCCTAATGCGCACATTCATCAACAAGAAGCAACATCAAAAGGATCTATAACCTAAGTTTCATGGAATCATAGATAAATACAAAGGAGGGTTTAGCCTCGTGCGAAAACTTAAATTTGTGTGGAAGAAATCTTGAGACGTCGAAATATGTTGAGTATGAATTGATGATTGTTATTTGACGTAGCTTAAGCACTTTACGTTAAGTGTTATAAGTTATCATGTTTGTTCACCACCAAAACATGAAGAGAATGTATAGATTTAAATATCGTAATTATTTTACCAACAATCTCCTTTTTGATGATGACAAAATTATGTTAACTATATATCTCTCATCCAGTAAAATCGCGCTATGTAAGGTTAATTGTTTAACTGATTTCCCCACTTTTGTCCGTTATCCAAAAAGGTGGACTCTAGACCGAGACTTTTAACTTCACTTCTGCTCTTCATTTAAAGAGGCACGCACGCTTGTTCATCCTAGTGAGTCTTTAGTCTATCAATCCATTTTACACAATGACACCCCTTGAAGATTGACCTCAAGCGGATCCATGGATCAAAAATTGGTTGCAATACTCTTAAAACATTACATCAATGGTTAGTTCTAGTGCAACAAATTTTTTTATATTAGGGATGAAATACACATATAATTCGATCTATGTGTAGTGTCATTATCTCCTCACCGGTTGCAATACTCTCAGGTATATCGGCTCGGGCGCGAACATTTGCTCTATAATCGCTCCCCCTTGGTGTTTGCTCCCCCTTAATGGGGCACCAGATATTAGAGTAACGGTAAAGTGATACATAACAAAGTTAGTAGATATAATGCACACACACCCTTCATACATCTATACGTATCTACCTCGCTCCTATAACCTTCTACACTATATATAATATACTTATTTTATAATTTATATATATATATATCTTAGTCGCTCTGATGATGCCCATGATAGTCGCTTATCTGACGCCAAGACCTTAGTGGGAATAATTCATGTATGTTTTAGGTTTATGCACTCTAAAGTGTGACACTAATAAAACACTAATCTAAATAAGAAAATGAAGATGCTTAAAGACATGGAAATTTTAGGAACAATGATAAGATGCGACTTCCCCCTCTCTCGATCGCTCTCTAGGACCACCTGGACCTTATTCATAAACGCGTACTTATGGTTCGAGTGAAATGACTCCTTCCATAGATGTCATATGGATAAGTGTTATTTAACATTGATGATTATGGGTTTTGATAGACTAAGGGTTGTATTTGAGAGACTTTCTTAATTCTCAAGGTTTATTTGTTAAGCATTATGTATGCTTTTCATGTTTGGGGTGTTTAAGGATAAACATTATCGTAAGACTTTAGGTCGAACTAAATGTTGATGATAAGGATGATTGCTGTGGAAAATAAACGAAGAAGGATGAGCGTGAATGGAAATGGAAGGTGTTGACTATTGTTTGTTGGGTGTTTGTTGGTTGTTAATGTGATGAACAAGGTGAAAATTAAAGTAGAAGAAATGTAAAAGGACACGATTGTGATAACTCAACAACACTTGAGGTTGAATATCTTCTTTGTGTCTTCACTTGCTCTAAAAGCAGAAATAAACAAATGAAAGAACACGATATGCGCGGATGACTCACTCATCCACTTTGTTACGATTGAATCTTTTTCTTTCGTGTTCTTCCTTGCCTCAAAGCGGGAAATGAACAAATGAAAGACACGTTCTATCGCTGTGTGATATCATACTTCTCTCCTTTATAAGTCTGCAGCAATATGCTTCTCTTGCCGTTCTCGCACTTGTCCTGCAAACAATGGCTATATGAGTGATGGAGATGCATTCGCTCATCCCTCTCAGTCTATTTCACTGTCTTTTGACAAGGATGAGACGCATTTCATTACGAAATTCACTTGACTTTTGACAACATAGGCACACATGCTTATGAGTGTCGGGATATGAGGATGAGACGCATTTCATTACGAAATTCACTTGTGGGGAATGGTTACATGGTGAATCTTCTTGTGAAGATGACTAGGTGGATGACTCGAGGTTGATAGTAGTAAGGATGACTCGGTTTTTCATTTCACTTTGGTGATTTGGGGATGTACTAGAACTAGTGATCACTAACAAGAGTGAATAATAGTTATGAGGTTTGAGTGTATGGTAGAAGTGTATCTTGTGGTTTCTAGTGAATAAGAATCACCTATGTGAGTTCTTGAGAGTGTTTGGTTAAAGGATATATGTGAAGATGTGTGTTTTCCCTTCCTTTCTAATTCGTGCTCATCCGGACATAAATTGTGGAATAAAAAGAATAGGTGAAGAGAAATAACGACGGAAGCGATGAGCTTGACAATGTCATGACGGATGACGGTTAGCATACGATGAACTTCATCCGCGAAGTTATGTAGCTCTTCTCGAGTATTGCGAATGTTCATAGAACAATCACACGACGAGGTACGAGGTTGTCTTAAAGGTGGTAGCGGAAATGTGGACGGAAGATATTAACCATCTATATAATAATAGAGGCGTGACAAAGGTTTTTGTGAAACGACTTAGACATGAACAATGAGTGACATTTTAATTTGCATTTCGCGAATTAAAAATGCTTAAACATTTCGGATGAAATGATTAAGTTGTCGAGATTTATCGGAATGTATCTAATAGTAACAAGACTATTAAAATAAGAATGACATGTTTATGAGATTTGTTTCATCATTCCTAGACCTAGACTTAAAAAGGCTCACGTTTGAGTGGTTTAGTGAGGATGCCGGCGATGTTGTCTTTTGACGAAACTTTTTTGATGAAGATATTTCCTTTTGGACATTGTCGCGAAGGAAATGATGACAAATTATGATGAGTTTTCTATCCTAAGATCGATGGATAATGTTCAATCCTCATTGTGTATGAGGTGAGCATAACAATAAACCATCGTGACATTCCTAAGGGAATGGAAAAGACTAACGGATGTGAAAGTACTCAATCTTAAGGTGTGTATATTAAAGATGCTACGAATCACTTATGTAGAAACTCGTAAGACCTTTGTCACGTGAAGGTTGATGTAAGCTTTTAGCTTTAGAAATAGCATTTTAACATGTGTTATTAAAAGGCTTGAATATGAACTTTCGGATATGACCTTTAACGTTTATGATCGCACGTTAAAGATACTTGAATATTTCGGATGAAATATTTAAGTTGTGAAACCTACTTGGAGGAGTGTTAGACATGTTAGCATTTAGAATTTAGGAGCATGTGTCATTTTATTAAACTAAGAAATATTTTATCTAAATTTTTAGAAAAAGACAAATGCCTTTATAGTGGACATGCATTTAATATCTATGCAATTAAACATTAAACATCAAGATCACGAAGACATATAATTACATTACATGTGAACAAGTAATCATCTTGAAACATTAAAGCACATATGTGAGATGCATTGTGTCTAGATCATGCCATGTGAAGTGGATCTCATCAATATTATTTATCTTAATTGAGTTGGTGATTTTTAATGATAAATGTTTAAAAAATAAAAAGAGAACATATTTTATTTAAAAAAAATATATTCTCTAAAAGTATATATTCTTATCAAAGTTTGTATATCATATTAAATTAGTAGTTTGAATAATGTATTTTTTACTGGTTTTTGCATTGATGCATATTTTGATAGGTTTTTTTTCATATGCTAATAATTTTATTTTTCAAATGATGGGTAGTGTATTTTTTCTGTAACACAAACCATTTAGGCTACGAAGAAAATAAGATGATAGGAGAATATTATCAGTTATCAAACGTTTAATACGATAAGTCATATAAACTTCATTAAAATTATGTTTCCTAACATCATGTTATCCTAGGTGAATAAACAAGAATATTTTTTATTTTAGAATTTTAGTTAAAAGTGAATTTTAGCTATGTGTTGTGCTTTTATGTTGTATGAGCAAGTTTCTATATTGTGAGGTTTGTCGTGTTTGGTTTTTTGGAAATAGACACATGTTACCAATTTTCATTGCAATGTAAAATTGCTTGAATATTTAGAGACAAAACATCCAAGTCATCAATCCTACTTCATTGTGTATTTAATGCGTGTATTAAACATATTAGTATAATATTTGGAACACAACCATTGGACAAGTAGACTCAATATGACATCATCAATAAAAGTGTGATTTATGATCCGATGCATATTCTTTTCATCTAGAAAAGAATGTAATTATTTTCATATCTTCTAGGTGATTGAGTATTAGTAGATCCCAATATAATATCTCTATAATTTGATATGAGTCTTGAAGCTAAACAAATAAGAAATCCAATTTCAATTTTCATGTCCATTCACGAAAACTTGCAATTAGATTCAATAAGATACAATCATAATTTGAATAAAGAATTGAGATTTTCTCGAACTCTTTTCTTGACCTTCTCGAACACTCATTTTAAAAGAAAATAAATTAACACATTTAAATAAATGTGTTCCATTTATTCCATTGATTAGTTGTAAGGTGAGGTTGATGAATATGATAAGTTATTTTCTTTTTACCAAGGATTGTCGTTATTTTTTACTTGTGCGAAAAAAACTCTTTGTTGGGTATGAAGAATATACATAGTTTTTGACCCATTTTAGTGAGGTTATATATGAGTTTTTCTAACAATTTTTTATCAACACAATATTTGTGTAAAATTACTTTATGTTTTTAGAAAAATATAATTATGTGTGTATGTTAGAACCATGCAAGCACAAGCATTTTTTTTCTTAGTTACTGATGTATTAATACAATCTTTTCTTTTATTTAACCAACCCAAGGTAAAACAAAGCAAGCTGTTAAAAATATTTAAACGTTGGAGTTAAAATATATTTTAATCGTTGATAAAATTTAGTGAACAAGCTTTAACATATTTAATATATACTTGATAAGTTATTGAACTTTTATTTCAATAAGTATATTCCCATACTCGAAAAGATTTACAAGATGTTTATAGTGACATCTTGTAAATTAAATACTATATGCCTATTGCAATGCAAGAGCAATTGTAATTTAATGCAAGGAAATTTGCATAAGTTCTAGTTAGGCATAATTCTGAAAAACTAGCTACAAACGAATAGTGTACATGACACATGTGCTTAGATATTCCAAGTTAGACTCAATTAGAAATATCACAACAATCTTGGTATAAATTCTATTAACAACTTAAGACACAAAAGAGTGCCATATATCACATAGCATATCACAATAAAAGTACTTGTCGTCATTTTTTTTGTGTATAGATACATCTACATATACATAGGCTCGATTTTATGGTGAAAATAAAAAATTTTCTCCCCATTTCAAAAATCAGTTTAATTGTTTGAAATGTGAATTACACCATTTTTCTAAGGGGAAAGGTTTTTTATCGACTAGAAATGTGCCAGGGGGGGGGGGGGTCTGAAAGGAAAAGAGAAATTCAGTGTTACGTTTAAACGAGATCTCAAAGATTTGAATATTAAATTGTATTTGCCGGTTCTCGACAGGATTAAGTTTGATATAAATACTTTGGAAGGGTATTTTTATATGAAGTTGACTCATTCTCGTCGAAAATGGCTAGGTGGCACAGATTCTACGGTCGTACGGTTGTTTTATATGATTTTTCAAAGTTTCTGAAAAAAAAATGCCGGGAAATCAGACACGTAGTCCCCTTATATAAAATTAAGAGGGGACGCCATGGATTAAGGGGGCCGCCGCCACTCTGATACTCGAATTACGTTTTTTGTAAAAAAATATTTTCTGGGACCCCTGGGTGGGAAAAAAAAAAATAAAAAAATAAAGGGAAAGGGGACAACTTTCTGAATTTGATACCGAACACATAACACTTATTTTAGCATCATTTTTATCTCAAGCTTGTATAATTAGTGTATTATATAACATGAAAACTAATACAAGTTAATCAACAAAACACTTTTTATATTTAATCCCCCTTAATGGGTAATTTGATACATGGATCCTACTCAATTTTTAAAACCACTTGTTTTGAAAATTAGAGCAACGTGGCTCTGATACTAATTGTGGAAATTTTTTTTTCGTAGTATGGGGGGGGGCGGGGGTGAATACGTTTTTCCTTTTAAAATCTTAAAAAAATGTTACGTATCATAATCATCGATCAAGCGTGATATTATATGATAGTGTTTATATAAATTCATATACCAACCCGATCAAGCGTGACACAATATGATGAGTGTTCATACGAGTTATATACACATAGTAATACATCGATTTACAACAATACAAACCAACACACAATATTCACATTTATTCATGACATAAACATAATTAAAACTATATAATCAACACATCACACAATTGCAAGTATAAATATAAAGCGATAAATGCGAGCATAAAAGTAAAGAGATAAGTAAGAGGAAATGCAAACCGGACACGATGATTTATAGTGGTTCGGTCACGAAGCACCTCTTCGCCCTACTCCACTCCTCGAGTACCCAACTCGAGAGTTACTTCACTAGTCAACAAGCTCCCTTTAGGCGGAGAAAACCGTACACAACTTTCGCTTATATCAATTTCCGACACTAAGCTAGATGTCGAGTTCTAATCTTAGCTAGAACCAATCTATCACGACTTCACAACTTCTTCACTACTTTCACGACTTCACAACACAACTTCACAACTACTTTCACAACTTCACAACACAACTTCACAACTACACAACTTCTTCACGCCTTAGTATTCTTCACCATACTACTTCACTACTTCACAACCTCACACTACTTAGATCACACCACTCTAACACTACATACAAAGATCACCACGATCTAACTATACTCACAAGATTGGAATACATAGACTCGATCTATACATTGTGAATGTAAAACATGTCACGAATGCACTAACTACATAACTTCGTATCTTGACGATAACGAGAGTTCTTCTCTTGCACTTGAATGAATGGATGATTGGATCACATTTTAAACATACTTATAATAAGTTAAGTGATCAAAGAAGAGGGTTTGAAATGAGGTTTTAGATCTGAGAAAACTATGTGCAAAGAGGTGAGAAAATCTGTGGAAACAGTCCACTATTTATAGGAAAAAATATTAATTTTTTATTTGGGCGGTCCCCTTAATTATGGCCGGTCCCCTTAATTAATTAAGGGGGCCGCCCATTTTTCAGACGCTCCCTTTTTTGTCCTTTTGTGGGGAAGGTTTTTCTGGAACTTTCTAGCCGTTTTTGGGTAGAAAATTTAAATTCAAAATATTTATTTTGAATAAAACATTTCTTATAAATACAAAAATGTTTTGTATATGTTTTTTAAAAATGTTTGTCTCGTTTTATAAAAAAATGTAAGGTTTGAAAAAATAAAAATTTTCTTTGATCATTCAACAAATTAAAGTTTGTTTTTTCATACCTTTAGTGATTTACGTCGGGTGCGAACTTAAATTTGTTGTTGAAGAAAACATGAGATGTCGAAAGATGGTGATGTATGAATTGATGATTTGTGATTACGAGTAAGTTAAGCACTTTTTGTTATGTGTTATAAGTTATATGTTTGTCATCACCAAAACATAAAGAGAATGTATAGATTAAATATCGTAATATAATATTTCTACCAACACCATGAATTGGAAGAATAATCAAACTCAAGGTTATATGTATATGTGAAATTGTATCCCATTCCAATATCCTAACCAAATGCAACAAATGCAAGGGATGTAAAACACTAATATTTTTGGACCCATGAGATATTGGGGACCAAGAGCTTGAGTTTGTTTTTGTTTAAATAGGTATGTTTGAGAATTGGTTTGGAGTCGAAAGAATGGTTTAGAGATAGCGGTGTCTCCAAACATATGACGGGAAACAAAAGTCTATTCTCAACTTACAAAGCATACGACGGATGTAATGTTTATTTTGGAAGAAGCTTAAAAGGACAAATCATTGGCAAATGTACGGTCTCTAACGATTCTATTACTATATCAAACATAGAACACATAGATAAATTAGCTTTTAATTTACTTAGTGTCGGTTAAATTTGTGACAATAAGTGTAGAGTTTTACGGAAGATGGTAGTGAAATAACTAAGGATGGTAAAGTCAAAGAAAATAGAATTAGGAAAAATGGTTTATATGTCATGAAGTTAGGAAATAAGTCTCAAGACAATTTATGTCTTGCCACTCTAGACGATAACTCTACATTGTGGCATAGAAGACTTGGTCACGCAAATATGCGTTTAAGCCAATCATTGTCATCCAAAGAATTGGTTAGAAATCTACCTAAGTTAAAATTTGATAAATATTTTGGTGATGCTTGTAAAATAAGAAAACAAGCTCATGCAAGCCATAAGGCTAAAAATATGATTTCTACTAATAGATGTTTAGAACTTTTACATATTGATTTATTTGGTCCATCTGCTATTTGGAGTTACGGGGGTAACTTATATACTTTAGTAATAGTGGATGATTATTAAAGATATACTTGGACAAAATCTTTGAAAACCAAAAGTGAAGCTTTTGAAAAATTTGAAATATTAAGTAAGAAAATTTGTAATCAATTAGGATGTTCTATTGTCACACCCCGCTGAAGCAGAAACACGAGGTGCGGCATATTAATAAACATCACAAAAGATGATAGATTAAACACAATACATGATTAAAATAAATATAAAAATATCCGAATTACAACAATTCCAAGTACGAATTCAAATAGTACAAAAGTTAACATAAGTTGTTTTTCATCCGAACATGGGTTTCCCAAAAGACATGAAATTTTCAAGAATGAAGACATTTTAACAAATGTCCAATGCAAGCGTGTTAAGTTTCCACTTTAGGAAGGTCACCTACAAAGCATGATAAAAACGGTCAACTATTGAAAATAGTTGGTGAGCTCACAGGAATATGTACGTAAAATATAGTTTTAAAAATGTTGATGTCTAATAATAGTTTCCAAATCAATATCAAGTTGACAAAACAAGTCGAGATTTCAAAATGACTCAAGTTTCCAAAGACAGTTCCCGTTACCTAAAGTAACGTAACACAAGTCAATCATATGTATGCTATAGTATTTATGCGAGGTCACTACTTAAACGAATCATCCACATCCAAAATCCAATAACAACATAATTCGCTAGCGTGGCAAAGCCAACACTAAATATACGGAACGCTACTAGCTGCCATACACGATGACAATAGACTCACGTTATTACACTACTAGACCTCGTGAACAATGACACTAGTCTAAGTGCTTTAGTACTATGCACCCTCGTATCAAGGGGTGAGGAGTGGCAAATCCTAATACCGTTATCCATAAGTACTAACGTCTCGTCTTGGGCATCTTCGAAGTTGAACTAAAAGTAGTGTGGTTTACCATCAAGCATCAAACAAGCAATACATACTAAAATCATAGTTTCAAAGCTCTTCGAATAGTTTAACAAGTTCAAATGATTTCCAAGTTTAATACGTTTCAAATACGTTTAAAAGTTTCGAGTACATAAAAGCAAGGTTGCAAAAATCATGAATCGGTAGTCGGGCGGTCGACCTCCTTGTAGCTTGTAATCAGTCAAGGCGGGATTAATCGGGTTTTTATTTTTGGCAAGTTTTGGGTATTTTGGACATGTTTTGTGTATTTCCGATAATATTTTCCATAAAAACCAACTTATATTAGATATAAACAACTACCATAAGTGATTAAAACATGTTTATGACGAGTTTTGACTATTTCTAGCAAGATTTGTAGGTTTCTAGCAAGTTTGACCACCATTGAGCGTCTTTGACCATCGTTAACCATGGTTGACTAATAGTTTGACCGATTCATTGGTTACGAAAAGGTTGGTGGCTCAGTAGCGCCTAGGCGGTGACTAACTGGCCTTGTAGGCCTTTTTTGCAACACTGCATAAAAGTACTAACATAGAAATTTAAGTATAACACATATCATGCTTTCCATCCCAAAACATTTAAAACATGTAAAAAGAGGGGTCGTGAGAAACCCACCTCAAAAGTTAGAGCAAGTACGATAATTTTCAGGCAAATCACAATAAGTAGGCAACCCAACGAACGCGCAACCTTATAATCGAGACCTAAGGTAAGTAAATATACCTAATTAGATCCTTTATGATATGCTTGGACGATATAAACGTCTATTAACTAGGTCTCATGTTTACTTTTGTTTTCCAAAGTTAATTTTTAACACTTCACATAAAATCATAAAATGTCACGGTTTTCCCGTCACTTCAAGCTTATACTTGACCAAGTAAAATTCCTTTCTAGTTAAAATACTTTATACACCCATAATACCATGTGTCTATCATGTCTAAAGTTATTTTAAAAGTTTCCCTAGGGTTTTGACTTACCAAAATGGTCCATACTCCCATTTTCACCCAAATTATGACACTTTTCGTATTTAAACAAGCTGGGTACATTTTATTGAGATTTTATATTAGGGCTTCTGGGAACTTTTTATAAACATGTTAAACTAGTCACAAACCAAATTTTAGCTATATAAGTACTTCCAATAGTGATTTATGACGCATACAAGTTAGGTGTTTAAAACAGTCCAAAACAGTCCACGTGACAACATAATTTATTTGAATCCAAAAGGTGATCAAATGAACCCCTATTGTAGAATGGCCTCTGAGACTTTTTAGTCTACGTATTAACTTAAGTCTTAGAGGTGTAATGGGTTCATTTCATGCAAGTGTGTCTAAGTTATACCCATTTAAAGTTGAATAATTTTCTGCTCATGTTAACTTTTCAGATTTTATTCTTCACTCAATCCACTCACATGTATCCATCACAAGACTTATCACAAAAGGCCAAAAATATCCAAAAAATACATAAATATACAAAAATTTCAAAGGTTGTTTGAGATTAAAAGAGAAAAGTATGAATATTTTATGAATATTTCAAAATTGAAAGTAAAATCTTCCAAATAAGAGTAATTTCTGCACATGAATCTTGCACAATTATTTTGAAAATGTTAAGCACCTATACTGATTTTAGACCAAACTAAAAAGTTGTAGGTATCTCTTTTATGTAAATTTTAAAAAAAGAGGCAGCCATAACTCAAAAAAATGAGTAAGTTATGGTTGTTTTAGTGAGGCATAAAATTTCAATCAGCCTACTATTTCAAGATTGATCAACTTTGCATGCATTTTCTTGTTATATAAATTCCAAAAACGACCATACAAGTGTAGGTACCATTTTTAACATCATTTTTGAGTCACAAAATTTTCTTACATCAAATGCTTCATTTGGTTAAAAGTATATAAGAAAAGGTGCAAGAAAAGTGTACAAAAATTAGGGTTTGAATCTTCTTGGTGCAGGGCTGAGTTGATATGGATTCTTAATGGAAGCCTTTTGATGATTTCTTGATAAAAACCCTTACACACAAGTATCTAACCTACCCTTTTGTGTTGTTTTCTTGAACTTAACTTCCTAGTGAGAGTTGTGTGTTTGTGCATGTAAGAATGAGGAGGATAATGTGTTGTGAGATTTATATATGAACGGTGATTAAGTGACATGTGTTACTAGGCTTAACATGTGTTAGTGATGTGTAAATGTGTAAGTAGGTGGTGTCATAAGATTAACTATGCTAAGTGTCAAATGGATAAGATTATAAGAGTATGTATTAGTTTATTTTAGTAGGTAGATTATATCCTAAAATTTCTTAAGTATAGACTGTAAACGAATAAACGCGTAGGTGCAAATACCGGGTTATACATAAAAAGACGTATACGTAAAAATAGACTAAGTTTTTAAATGTGGTGACACTAACTATTTAGAATATCTTGAGCATATCATTGGTCGTTGGGCACGTTAACTAGGATCATTAAGTCGAAGTTGCATTCGTATAACTAGGGTTCCTAAGAAAATAAGCATTTGACAATAAAAATGACACGACCATATAAGAGTGACTCAACAAATAATTAGAAGAGTCAAAATGCCGTACGTTTGCTATCGGTTACTGACCTCAAAAAAGACGGTTGTCACAGTATACCCCCGTTAATAGGAATTCCATCCCGGAATTCAGTTGCTCGTCCTAAGTCGTAGTGCTCGCGAAAAGTTGCGGATACTTGCGTTTCATCTCGTCTTCTCGTTCCCAAGTAAACTTCGGTCGTCAAAAGGAGTTCCAAAAAACTTTCATGATGGGAATGCGACTTTTCTTCAATTTCTTGACCTCACGGTCCATGATTTCAATCGGTTCCTCAACAAAACATAGTCCGTTGTAAAATCTTGATTTCTTCCAATGGTACGTGCAAGTTTATGTCGGCCAGTCATTTCTTCAGGTTTGACAAGTGAAACGTGTCGTGAATGCCTACAAGTTCTTGTGGTAAACACAATCCATAAGCTATAGGACCGACTTGTTCAACAATCTCGAACGGTCCTACGTATCTCGGTGAAAGCTTTCTTCTCTTGTCAAAACATACTACACCTTTCCAAAGTGATATCTTAAGTAGTACTTTGTCACCGACATTGAACTATAACGGTTTTTGACGGTTGTCTGCATAGCTTTTTAGGCGATCTCGTGCAATCTTGAGTCTTTTCTTGATCTGAACAATCTTGTATGTAGTCTCTTGGACAATCTCCGGTCCAATAAGCTTGCTTTCTCCTACTTCGGCCCAAGCAATGGGGGTTTGACATTTCCTTCCGTACAAAGCTTCAAATGGTGCACACTTCACGCTCGAGTGATAACTATTGTTGTACGAGAATTCGACTAGTGGTAGATGAGTATCCCAGTTTCCACCAAAATTGCACATGCCTTATGCATATATTCCAAAGTTTGAATGGTACGCTCACTTTGATCATCGGTCTATGGATGGTTAGCAGTTATCATATCCAGTTGCGTTCCCAATGCTTTCTGTAGTAATTGCCAAAATTATGATGTGAAACGACTATCATGATCAGATATGATTGACACACGCACATCGTGCCTTGCTACGATCTCGTTGATGTACGGTCTTGCAAACCTTTACATCTTATAATCCTTACGGATAGCTAAGAAGTGTGAAGATTTAGTCAGTCGATTGACAATGACCTAAATCGCGTCGTGTCCGCTACTGGTTCTCGGTAACTTGGTTATAAAGTCCATAGTGATCTTCTCCCACTTCCACTCAGGAATCTTTAGCTGTTGAAGCAATCCCGAGGGTTTCTGGTGTTCCGCCTTGAATTTAGAACAAGTCAAACACTTGCTAACATATGTAGCAATATCCTTTTTCATTCCATGCCACCAATACAAGTCTCGCATATCATTGTACATCTTGTCTGCTAGAGGATGTACATAATACTTTGTTACATGGGCTTTATCCATGATCAAAGTTCTCACATTGCCAACTGTCGATACCCAAATTCGTTCTACAAAATGCAGTCCGCCGTCATCCTTCCTTTTAAACTATTTGTCCAATCCTCGCAACATTTTTGCTGGAGAATTAAGGTCCTTTGAAGCTTCACTTTGTGCTTCCAGTATCCTAGCCTTGATGCTAGAATGAATCGTAATGCTCATAGCTCGAACTTGTCTCGGTTTCATCCATTCCTTCTTGCTCAATGCATCAGCTACTACGTTTGCCTTACTTGGATGGTAGCGAATCTCGCAGTCATAATCGTTGAAAAGTTCTATCCATCGTCTCTAACGCATATTTAGCTCGTTCTGATTAAAGATATGCTGGAGGCTCTTATGATTAGTGTGGATAACACTCTGTGTTCCGTACAAATAGTGTCTCCAGATTTTGAGAGCAAATACTACTGCGCCCAACTCTAAAACACGAGTGGTGTAGTTCTTCTCATGGATTTTGAGTTGTCTAGATGCGTACGCAATCACTTTGTTCCTCTGCATTAATACAAAACCAAAACCTTGGTTTGATGCGTCATAATAAACTACAAAGTCATCTAGTCCTTCGAGAAGTGCCAGAATCGGGGCATCACACAACATGTCCTTCAATGTTTTAAAAGCGTTCTCCTGTTCATCACCCCACTCAAACTTCTTGAATTTTTTAGTCAACATGGTGAGAGGTTTTTCAATCTTCGAGAAGTGACATGTGTTACTAGGCTTAACATGTGTAGGTGATGTATAAATGTGTAAGTAGGTGGTGTCATAAGATTAACTATGCTAAGTGTCAAATGGATAGGATTATAAGAGTGTTTATTAGTTTAGTTTAGTAGATAGATTATACCCTAAAATGTCTTAAGTATAGACTGTAAACGAATAAACGCGTAGGTGCAAATACCGGGTTATACATAAAAAGATGTATACGTAAAAATAGACTAAGTTTTTAAATAAGGTGACACTAACTATTTAGAATATCTTGAGCATATCGATGGTCATTAGGACCGTTAACTAGGATCATTAAGTCGAAGCTGCGTTCGTATAACTAGAGTTCTTAAGAAAATAAGCATTTAACAATAAAAATGACACGACCATATAAGATTGACTCAACAAATAATTAGAAGAGTCAAAATGTCGTACGTTTGCTATCGGTTACTGACCTCAAAATAGATGGTTGTCACATCTATAGTTGCTATTAGAACAGATCATGTTCGGGAATTTAATAACGAAGTACAATTCGGAGCTTTTTGTGATGCAGAAGGCATTACTCATAATTTTTTGGCTCCTCGTACTCCACTACCAAATGGCGTTGTTGAAAGGAAAAATCGTACATTACAAGAAATGTTTAGGACTATGTTAAATGAACAATCGATACCTCAAAAGTTTTGGTGCAACGCCGTTGACACTTCTACTTATATTCTTAATAGAATATTAATTTGACCAATTCTAAGAAAGCCCCTTATGAAATAAATAGAGGTAGGAAACCCACTTTAGAATAATTCAAGGTGTTTGGAAGCAAGTGCTTCATTTAAACACTAAAGACTATCTAAACAAGTTTGACCCAAAGTCATACGAATGTGTTTTTCTAGGATATTCTCAAAATAGCAAAGCTTATATTATCTTAATAAACACACCATGAAATTCGAAAAATCACTCAACGTGACATTCGATGAAAGTTCTCCTCCTACCAAATTATCACCATTAATTGATGATGATGTTGGTGAAGAAGAAGTTATTGAAAGAATAGAAAAAGTAGATAATAATAATGTAGACAATGAGTCTATAGAAGTTGACGAGGTCAACATTAAAGAGTCTAAAAGTCACTCATTAGAACAAGTCATAGAAAATCTAAATCTAAGAACGATAAGATCACAAGACCAAAATAAAAGTAATTTCTTTTGTTTCATCTCTACCATAGAACCTACGAATGTCAATGAGGCATTAGAAGATGAAAGTTGGGTTTTAGCTATGCAAGAGAAACTAAATCAAATTAGCAAATTATGTTTGGGATTTAGTGCCTCTACCTATGAACCAATCAATTATAGGAACTAAATGGGTATTTAGAAATAAGTTAGATGAAAATGGTATTGTGTCTACAAATAAGGCTAGATTAGTGGCACACGGATATAATCAACAAGAAGGTATAGATTACGATGAAACATACGCACCGATAGCTAGATTAGAGTCAATCCGAATACTTCTTGCTCTTGCTTGTGCAAAAGATTTTAAATTATATCAAATGGATGTAAAAAGTGTTTTTCTAAATGGTTTTATAAACAAAGAGGTTTGCGTTGCTCAACCTCTGGGTTTTATTGATTTTGAAAAACCAATTTATGTTTATAAACTTAAAAAGGCTTTGTATGGTCTTAAGCAAGCTCCAAAAGCTTGGTATGACAGACTAAAAACATTTTTGCTAAAACACGAGTATTCTATGGGAATGGTTGATAACACACTTTTTACAAAGATATCAAAAATACATCTCATCATTGTTCAAATATATGTCGACGACATTATATTTGGATCTACGTGTCAAAAATTGTGTGATGCTTTCGCCAAAATTATGCATGAAAAGTTTGAAATGAGTATGATGGGGGAGTTGAACTTCTTTGGTCTTCAAATAAAACAACTTTATGTTGACATTTTTGAGTATCTATTTTCAGGTAATAATAATAATAATGCTTAAGGAGTTTTGGGCATCATGTCAAACTTAGGAGGACCTTAGGCGACTGTCATGTGATATTTTGATGGTTTTAGCATTGGGCATTGAAACTCATTTATTTATGTTTGATTGATGACATTTGACTCGGATTGTGAGTTTTCGTCTTTTATTACTTTATGACTTGTGCGGTTGTGTTATCGACTAGCCACGATACAAGTTCTTACTTGTGACGGGAGTCGTCAAGACACTTTGGTTGTTGAATTTCATTTAGTGATTTCTCTATTGTTATATATCAATGTGTTATGACGTTCCTTTCTGTCACGCCTCGCGTTTCCGCTTTGGCAGGGTGTGACTGTTCTCAAATGAAGACATGCCTCTTAACACCAATGTTAGGGGTAGTTCGACTCGCCATCCCTTAGATGTCAGGAACAGTGTCCAAACAGTAAAACCAAACTGTGTTTCGGGGAGTATAAATACCCCCTCATTTACTCAGACACAAATAACATTTACTGTGTTCTCTTTCACATTTATCACTTATGCCTTTCGGCATATATTCATACGTCCTCTCACGCTGAAGCTTGGTCTTATGATCAAACTCAAACCGAGACTAACGCGTTTCTCTCTTACACGCGAGAACCTGAAGGACCTTGTTTTTTCAAGTCCGAAGGATCTCACGCACTTAACCTAACTACAAAGAATTACTTCAAGAAATAGCAATGCAGTTTAATACGTCCTTCTTGAGTACGTTCTTGACCCTTATAAGATGACGTTGAGCATATGCATAATTTAACGGAAAAATAAAGAATTTTAAGGGTCAAATGCCATTAGGTCAGGTTGGATTGTAAATGGCTTCGTACACGTCTTATATATTTCATTGTACATAACCTTTTCAATTACTATTGGTACCCCGGCTTGCTAAATAGTACAAAAAGGTATAAAACATGTTTTTTGTCTCCCAGTTTACAGTGCAACACATTTTTTTATCAGTTTCTGTTTCGTACTTTTTGACAGTTTAATACTTTTGACTTGTTAAACTTTATAATTTTTGTTCCGCATTCTGCGTTTCACTGTTTTATAATATAAACAAAATTATAAAAATAAATAAAAAAAATGAAAAAACCGGAAAAACCAGAGGGGTATAAACGGCTTTTTAGGGGGTACATATAACCTAAACCCCTCTAAAAAGCTATTCGTACCCTCTCTTGTTTTTTTGATTTTTTAATTTTTTTTAATTTTGTTTATATTATAAAACTGTGAAACTGAAAGTGCGGAATAAAAATTATAAAGTTTAACAAGTCAAAAGTATGAAACTAACAAAAAATACGAAACAGAAACTGATAAAAGACTGTGTTCTACTGTAAACAAGAGGTACAAAAAGAATCTTCAGTACCTTTTTTGTACTCTTTGGTATTTTCCCGTGAGCCATGGGTATCAATAATAGTACCTTCTTATAATATTTAACCACTATACCATAATAACGAGGTTTGTCACCCGCGCGCTGCCGTGGAGCGCGCGAGACTATTTTTTGCAGCGGACCGATAACGCCAAGTACTATTTTTCAACGATTGGGACTCGCCTTGCAATGAACCGATAACCCTAAAGACTATTTTCGTAAATATTTTAAAATATATATTAAACTTCAAAAAAAATTTATAAAATCGTACGCATGTCAGAACCATTGCAATATTGGGCTCGTTTTGTTCGCAATTCGACGATCTTTTCAGCGAATTTTTTTTCCCGAATTAATCGATAGATATGCGCTCCGTAATTAACGAATAAAGTTTAATTTATTGAAAAGTCGTAATTAGGTGAAAGTTGAGGGTGCGTTTTGAAGATTGAGTTTTAAAAAATATGAAAGAAAAACGTAAATAGGTTAAATTTCAAAGTGCGTTTTGGAAATTCGGTTTCTAAATATATATATATATATATATATATATATTAAACTTCAACATTTTTTATAAAATCGTACGCATGTCAGAAGCAGTGCAATATTGGGCTCGTTTTATTCGCAATTCGACAATCTTTTCAATGACATTTTTTCCCCGAATGAATCGGTTGATATGCGCTCCATATTTGATAAATAAAGTTTGTTATATAAAAAAGTCGTAAATAGGTTAAAGTTCAGGGTGCGTTTTGAAAATATATAAAAAAATATTTTTTCCCCTCAAAATGCGTGCATGAAAGAATATTTTAATCTAAAAAAAGGTGTTACTGCTCTTTTATATAATTATATATTATATAATCTCCGATCCATAATGTCAACAAGCAGGATTACCCGCGCGTTGCTGCGAATTATTATTTTTTTCGCGTTGTTGCGAGGCATTATTAATTTTTTATTTTGTGCGGGTTAATTTTTTCGGCCTCATGTTTAATAGTTTATTTTTTTTTCTTATATGGGCTTATGTGTGGGACTCATGTTTAAAGGTTGTTTTTTTTTGCTATACAGGTTTTTTTTAATATAATTTTATGGGAACGTGGGCTTTAAATGAGAATCGCGCGTTACTGCAAGGCGTTTTTTTTATTGTATTTTGTGCGGGTTTATTTTTTCGGTCTCATGTTTAATAGTGCGGTTTTTGTGTTAAAATTTTATTTTTATTTTTTTCTATTTTTTATTTGTGCTGGTTTATTTTTTCGGTCTCATATTTAATAGTTTGTTTTTTATATGGCTTATGTGTTGGGCATCATGTCGCGAGTGTTTTTTTATCTGAATAAGTCAACACTTTTGTAATTTTTTTTCTATTTTGTGCCGAGCGGTTTTTTTTTACATTACCTACAAAAAAAAAACTAAATGAGCCGGCCCAACAAAAACACTATACCCAGCCCACTGTCAAAACGACAGTGTTTAAGCTGGGTAATAAGTATAATATAATAAAATTATTGTTTTCCATCATCATTGTAACTAAACCTATATGTTCGTACGGTCGAATAAGCTCACAAAGTTGGAAAAGAATACAGTAGAAACTCGATAAATTAATACTCGATTATTTAATAAACTCTCTAAGATAATATTTTTTGCCGGTCCCGACTCGGGGATAGGGTGCTAAATTAATAATTCGCTAAAATTATAAGATAATACATTTTTGATAATTTCTTTAGACCCCATATAAAATATAAATTAATAATTCCTTATATATAGCATATTACATGAATGATTTATGAAGGTTTCTTGAAAAATGACTCAATTGTCTTTTGTTTTTTGTTGAAATCAATTTCCCCTTGAATCTCGTCTCTAATTTTCCTTAGCATGGTAAGAACTTCTGGTGTTGTTTTCTCATAGCTCAACAAGAAATTGTTCAATGTGATTGCCGCTTTAATAGCTTCGTTTCGCGAAGGGGGTTCCATTGTAGAACTTTCATCATCTTCTTCATCGATATCATCTTTATTAATTCCAATAACGCTTTCAATAATTTCTTCATCAGTCAACAACTGTGCAACTACATTTTCTTCTGGGTGAGTCAGAACATCTTCGACATCCATTGCATTGCGATAACCCAACTCTTTGATCAAATTCTGGAGTTCTTGAGTGCTTTCACCACCTTCATCTGAGTTCTCAAAAGTCATGTTATCTGTTGATCGAAGTTTACAATGACGAAAGCAGTTCGCAATTGTATTTGCACTAACATCCATAGTCCATGCTGAAATTGCAAGATTCATTGCATCTAATACATTTATTTTTGCTGGATTTGGAACCCCTAATTCATAACCCTCCAAAAGACTTCTATAAAATCGACGACGATAATGCATCTTAAAAGCTCGTATGATCCCCGCGTCACAAGGTTGAATTTTTGAAGTTGTGTTTGGTGGCAAAAAAAATAATTCAACATTTCGTAATCCTTCAATAATTTTTGGATGAGCAGGGCAATTATCCACAATCAAGAGAATTTTTCTTCCAACCATTTTTTTATCAAGTTGGCGAACATATTCTTCAAATAACACACCAGTCATCCAAGCTCGTTTGTTAGCACGGTACTCACAGTTCAGACTGTTCAAGTTTACATTCTTGAAGCACCTTGGTTTAGCATATTTCCCAATAATCCATAAAGGAAGTTTTTCCGAACCGTCCTCATTACAGCAAATAGCAACAGTTAGTCTTTCCTTGTCTTGTTTTTTCCCTTCAAGCTGCATTGTTGCAAGGGAATGATCCGGTTGAAGTCTAAAAAACAAACCTGTTTAAGATCAAAACATGTAAATAATTACATCACTAAAGTACAAAATATAAAATAAAATAATAAAAAAACAAACCTGTTTCATCCATATTAAAGATGTCTTTCATTTCAAACTGATCAACTTTGTCTCTTATGGATTTTAATTTGTCCTCCATGCCCTCCATTTCAACAGATCCACTCTCTCCAAAACGCCGGAAATTTTTAATTCCATATCTTGCTTTGAACTTTCCAAGCCAACCAATAGAAAAAGTAAAGTCTGGAGTATCCACTGGATACATATCTTTCATGAACTTTTTCGCCTTCTCGATGATTAGTTCACCTGTCATATTCACATGTTCTTGATATTGAAGAATCCATTCATAGAGAGATTTTTCTAGGTCAGGAAATTTTGCCGGTTTGTGTCGCTTAACATCGCCTCTTTCGGGAGCAAGTGAGAGATACTCTAAAGACCGCTTAACTGTATTCGATATTGTCGCTTGACTCACCTGCAAACCATAGTTACTATGAACCCATTCTTGCAATTGCTTTTGAGTGAGACTTGGATTATCCTTGTTGTGCTTGCATAATGCTCTTCGAATCTCGTCTGTCATTGTTGTTTTTTTCACACCTTTAAGATGGGAAGCCATGTTGTGTGTATGATTTGTTTGTGTTAACCTATTTTGATCTTGTATTTATATAGAAAATATTTTTAATGTCCATAAAGTGATACATTGAACACAAGAAGCATAATAAGGTGGGAGATTGAAGGTTTCTTTCAAATTGGGCCGTTCATTTGATATACATGCATTGTATACAATAATTAATAAAATATTAATTAATATATAGAGAATTTTTCTTCCAACCATTTGTATACTATAAATTAATAAAATATTAATTAATATATAAATTAATAATTATTAATTTATCGATTAATTAATAACTCTTTTAATTAATAAATTTTGGTGGTCCCAAGTGTATTATTTTATAGAGTTTCTACTGTAATTTGTTTTATCAATGACTACAAAAACGGAAGAAATTAGTTCAATGATAGTTCCATGCCTTCATCTTTTGTCAGATTTTTTTTAGTGTGCAATTACTCATTCCGTCCTATTTTTATTATCCATGTTTTTTTTAATGTCCAATTTAATTGTCCACTACTAAAAATAGATAAGAAAGTTTGATTAAGTTTACTATATTACTCTTGTTTGAAATTATTATTACAAACTTTAAAGAAGAATTAATTAATTAGTTAAGTGTAAAACTATCATTCTGTCAAAAAGTAAGAAAGAAAATGCAGTAATAAATGCACTTTTCTTAAACTGTGTGTTTTTTGTCGGTGAACAATAATTTTAAGACGGATGAAGTACTATTTATTTAGTCACTTTTTCATGTCATTTTTTTACTATTCCGTTTGTTGAAAAACTGAAAAATATGATCTTGAAAAGATCGATGAAACAAGTTACTCCGTACAACATTAAACCGTGGTAATAAAATTCTAAAACCCCTTAAATTCAAACAACATCAAAAGTAAAGTTGTCAAATTAAGTACGCAGGAATGAAATACTATCAATCTCTAAAATCTTATTCTTCCACCACCTCCGTCAGATTCAAAACCCTATCCATCACAATGATCGTTGATCCTCTTCCTGTTTGATCACCAATCACTGAATAACATTTGATTATCGAGGTTAATATTTGATTTGCGTCCTTTAATCTCTCGATATTGGGTTCGACGTGTCATTAGGTTAGGGTTACGATTATGATCGTTAATCCTTATCCTGTTTGATTACCATTCACCCAATATTGTTTGGTTAGGGTGATTCATCTCTGATTATGGATCTCTAATCTCTTTTTATTTGGTTCGACGTGTTTTCATTAGGATTAGGGTTACGTTTCTTATTTAGGGTTTTTGCTCCCCTGATCTCTTTTCCAAGTCTGTTTTTTCTTTGTGTTTTCTTTCTTTCAGTAATTATAATCATGGGCGATCAGCGCTCTAAGGAAGATGACGTGAGAATGATATCCACGTCTATTTTTGTCACTAATTTTCCTGAACACACAAACGCTAAGGAGCTGTGGAGGATTTGCAGTCAATATGGGAATGTAATTGATTCTTTTATCCCCGATAGGAGAGCAAAAAATGGTAAGCGTTTTGGTTTCGTTCGATTCATCAAGTCTGGAAATGTGGATCGATTGGTTGATAACCTCTGTACGATTTGGATTGGAAGGTTTAAACTTTATGCAAACGTTGCTAGATTTAATAGGCCACCTTTGAATAAAGGTAATCATTCGCAGAATAACACTTATGTTAAACCACGTACTGATGTGCCTGTTCATAATCACAAGCAGCCTTCTGTGAATAATGGTGCGGATCACAGACCTTCTAACTCTTATATCCAAGCCTTCAAAACCGGCCATTTGTCACATAAGGATGAGGGTTTATCGCAGCCATCTTTGGTATTAGATGAATCATGTCTTCATAATTTTGATTACTCTCTATCATTGGTTGGTAAACTAAAGGAGTTTGGCTCTCTTCCTAACCTGAAGAAGATTCTAGAGGAAGAAGGTTTTTCGGATATTCATATTCGTTATATGGGGGGTTTCTGGGTTTTGTTCCAATTCCTATCTAAATCTACCCTTGACAATTTCTTTTCTCATGTGGGCGTTAATTCCTGGTTTTCATTGATACAACATGCTTCTGATTCTTTCTGTATTGATGAAAGAGTAGCTTGGATTGATGTTGAGGGTGTTCCTCTAAAAGTGTGGTCTCGTAATACCTTCGAAAAAATCTCTGCCAAATGGGGTTCTCTGCTGTACGAGGAGGATGAGGATGCTCCACACTTGCATAGGAAGCGTTTGTGTATTAAAACTACATACAACGACAATATCTTCGACTCCTTCAAAATTGTCGTTAAAGGTAAGATTTTCTGGATCCGTGTAAAAGAAGTTTCAGGTTGGGCTCTAGATTTTTCAGATTCACATGATGATTCTTCTGAGTCGGATAATGAATTTGTGGATGATAAATCAAAAGATGACTTTTCTGAGAAGGCAAGTGAGGCGGAGGAAATCCCTGAGACAATTTTTGAATCTGTAGAACCAGGTGAGATCAAAGATTCTGTCACGAAGGAAAGTAAGCAAGATGAAGTGGGAGATATTCATTCCGAAGACCCTTTCAATATTTATGATATTCTCGATAAAAAACAACAGTTAAATCATAAAATTTCGATTCAATCAGAAGGAGATCCTAAATTCCCACCGGGATTCACACCACATAATTCTGACGGACTTTGTAATCAAAATCATGTCTCGTTTGCACAGGACCATGATTCTAAAAATGTTATTAAGGAGGATGGTTGTAGTTCGGTTAACTCAGGTTCTTTTAAGCAGGTTAATACTCCAAAAACAGGCGGTTCCATGTTGCAACTCATTGAAGACTTAATTAAAGTGGGACAAACAATGGGTTACAAAATGGAGGGGTGCATAAATGACATAGAAGAGATAGTGAAGAAACAAGGAGAGCTAGAGCCTTATAAATGAATTTTTTGTCCCTCAATGTTCAAGGTCTTGCCCAAAAGACAAAAAAAGATTGGGTAAAGGAGTTATGTATTAAAAATAAAGTTAATTTTCTTTCTTTATAGGAAACCAAAATGGAGAATGTGAACCTCTTTGACATCAGATCGTGTTGGGGTAATCTTTCTTTTGATTTTGTTGTTGGTCCTTAGGTGGGTAAATCTGGTGGCATCTTATATGTTTGGGACTCTAATATATTCCATAAAGAGAATTTTACTGTTTCGGACTACTTCATTGCTATCATGGGAAAATAGCTCCCCAATGATAGGAATTACCTTATTATTTCAATTTATGCACCTCAAGATCTCTCTGAGAAGAAGATGCTTTGGCAATATTTGGCTCATATTATTGGCGGCTGGAATGGTGATGTTATTATTATGGGCGATTTTAATGAAGTTCGTTTTGAAGCATAAAGATTTGGTTCTATTTTTAACGCTCGTGGTGCGGCTATTTTTAACTTTTTTATCTCTTCAAGTGGTTTGGTTGAGGTGCCATCAGGTGGATATTCGTTTACTTGGGCTCATAAGTCCGCAACAAAAATGAGTAAACTTGACCGTTTTCTTATTTCCGAGGCTTTAATGAGAAACTGTCCTAACATCTCGTCTATTACCTTGGATAGATTTTTTATCGGATCATAGGCCTATTTTACTTCATGAAATTTGTCTAGATTATGGACATACTCCGTTTTGGTTTTTTCATCATTGGTTTGGCTTCATAGGTTTTGATTCTTTTGTTTTCGAAAGTTGGAAAGATATTCAGATTCAAGATCAGAATGCCATGCTAAATTTTGCAAAAAAGTTAAAGATTCTCAAAGGAAGGATTCATTCGTGGGTGAAAGATGAGAAAGAAAAAGCTCATGTCCTTAAGAATTCTTTAAAGAAGAAACTTGCCGATATTGATTCCATCGTTGACAAAGGGGAGGTAACTTCTGATGTCTTAGAAGTAAGATTGGATACTATGAATTCTTTAACTAAACTAGAGAATATGGAGTCGATAGAATTAGCTCAAAAGGCTAAAATAAAGTGGTCGATTGAAGGTGATGAAAACTCTAAGTATTTTCATGGTATCATCAACAAAAAACGTAATAATCTTGCTATAAGGGGTATAATCGTAGATGGGGAATGGATTGAGGATCCTAATGTTGTCAAAATGAGTTCTTGTCTCATTTCAGGAATAGAATTGATTCTCTTTGTAATGATAGGCTTACCCTTGATATGGTGTTCCCTAATGTTTTATCCCACGATCAAGCTCAGGATTTAGAAAGAGCTTTTTCGAAAGATGAAATCAAACAAGCAGTTTGGGATTGTGGTTTAGATAAATCGCCAGGCCCCGATGGTTTCACTTTTGGCTTTTATCGCAAGTTTTGGAGTTTATTAGAGGATGATGTCGTCGATGCTGTGTGCTTTTTTTATTCCAATGGCTTCTGTCTCAAAGGTATTAACTCGTCTTTTATCGCTTTGATTCCGAAATCCCAAGGTGCTAATTTGGTGAAAGACTTTAGACCTATAAGTCTCATTGGTAGTATCTATAAAATTATTGCTAAGCTTCTTGCTAATCGCTTAGTAACTGTTTTGGATGGCCTTGTGAATGAAGTTCAATCTGCTTTTATTGCTAATCGTCAAATCTTAGACGGTCCGTTTATTCTTAATGAATTAATTCACTTGTGCAAAGCAAAGAAGAAACAATCTTTGATTTTTAAGGTTGATTTTGAGAAGGCGTTTGATTCCGTTCGTTGGGATTTTTTGGATGATATCTTAAAGAAATTCGGCTTTGGTCCTCGTTGGCGTGATTGGATTCAAAGTTGCTTAAAATCTTCAAGAGGTTCTATTCTTGTTAATGGAAGCCCAACATCAGAGTTTCAATTCTATAAAGGTCTTAAACAGGGAGACCCTTTATCGCCTCTCTTATTCATATTAGTCATGGAAAGCCTTCATTTATCCTTCCATAATGTTGTTAACGCAAGTTTATTCAAGGGAGTTGGTTTAGATAATTCCTTACAATTATCTCATCTCTTCTATGTCGATGATGTGGTTTTTATTGGGAATGGTGTGACTCGAATTTAGCTACCATTATGCGTGTTCTTGAATGTTTTTTTGTGCTTCTGGTTTAAGAATTAATCATCAAAAATGTGGCCTCATGGGGATCGCTGTTGAACCAAACAAGATTGCTAATGCTGCAAAAAATCTTGGCTGTAAGATCTTGAAAACTCCATTCTCTTACTTAGGAGTCAACATTGGTGGTAATATGACTCGTATTAACTCTTGGGATGTCGTCATTAATAAAACTCTTAGTCGCCTTTCTAAGTGGAAGTTGAAGGTTCTATCCATTGGAGGTAGATTAACTCTTCTGAAGTCTATCTTGGGATCGATCTCTATTTACTACATGTCGATGTTTAGAGCTCCCATTCAGGTGATTAATAAGCTTGAGTCTATTCGAAGTCATTTCTTTAACGGCGTGGATCATAATGTTAGTAAAATGTCGTTTGTGAATTGGAAAAATGTCCTTGCTTCTAAAGAAAAAGGTGGTCTTGGAGTTTCTAGTTTTTTTTGCGCTTAATAGTGCGTTAATTTTTAAGTGGGTTCGGAGATTTCGTGCTAATCCTAATTCTCTTTGGTCAAGAGCTATTAGGGTTATTCACAGGTTTGATGGTAAACTAGGTAATCCGCATAAACCTAGTTTTTCTTCAAATTGGATCGATATTGTTCGTGCTATTCACCGTCTTAAGCAGAAGAGTATCGATCTTCATAGCATTGTTAACAAAAAGGTTGGTAATTGAGTTCATACTTATTTCTGGGAGGATTCTTGGAGGGGTGAAACAACTCTCAAGACTTTGTTTCCTAGAATCTCCGCTCTCGAAAAGGTTAAAGATATTTCTGTGGCGGAGAAAACGGCACATCCTTCTATTTCTTTTTCGTTTAGACGTGAGCCAAGATCGGGTTCTGAGCTTTCTCAAATGACTTCGTTGCAATCTCACTTGGAAGGTATTCTTCTTCCAAATATGACGGATAAATGGGTTTGGTCGCTTTCAGGTGATGGTGAGTTTTCCGTTTCGTCAGCTAGGAAGCTCATAGATGACAAAACCCTTGGAATGGTGGGATCTAAAACTAATTGGTGTAAGTTTGTTCCAATAAAGGTCAATATTCTTTCCTGGAGAGTTAAGCTCAATAATCTTCCAACACGTCTAAATCTTTCTCGAAGAGGTATGGAGTTGCTTTCTATTTTCTATCCTTCATGTAACATGGCTGTGGAATCGACAAACCATATTTTCTTCGCATGCTCTATGATGAATGATCTGTATAAGGCTATTACTAGTTTGTGAGACATTAAAGCGTTGAGAGTTTCTTCTTATGAAGAATGGTGGTCGTGGTTTTCTAGTCTTCGGCTTTCACATAAAATTAAAATGGTTCTACAAGGTGTTTTCTACATCACTTGGTGGCTAGTTTGGAAGTACAGGAATAAGCTCATCTTTGGTCTATCTAACATTTTAAAAGGGCGTTTATTTGATGATATTGTTGCTCTTTCTTTTTCATGGTGTAGATCTAGAAGTAAATCATGTTTTAGTTGGATAGATTGGCTAAAAACCTTTTGTTTATTTCCTTGTAATTTCTTCTTCCTAGCGTCTTGCTAGTTTTATTGAATCGGATGTTTAAAAAAAAAATTAAGTACGCAAATAATATCCCTATTTG
Organism: Tanacetum coccineum; assembly: GCA_026074375.1. Classification (NCBI taxonomy): domain Eukaryota; kingdom Viridiplantae; phylum Streptophyta; class Magnoliopsida; order Asterales; family Asteraceae; genus Tanacetum; species Tanacetum coccineum. The sequence continues at coordinate 88,422 of BQNB010006032.1, forward strand.
TTAGATATACAAATCATCTTTCCTTGCCTTATTATAAGAGTAGAAAAATTTATACAGTACTACTATAACAAACTTGTAGCAATACTTAGACAAATATATTAAAATTTAAAACGAGTATGGATAAAGTATTTTAAGTTTACAAACGATTATTATTAATATATTATTTATGATGTGTAAAATGTAAATGAAAATATCGTTGTGGGAAATTGGGTCCATCATGAATGGCGGTAGGCTCCGAAAGCTGACGTGGGACATGAGGACCATGGTTAGTTATACACATGGCATAATATTAGTGGTTGATTATGTTTTAGATTAATTTATTTTTTTGGTATGGGTTTGTGATTGGTATTATTTATTCAAGGTTGTGATCCTATAGAAATATGAAATAAATTTTAAAAAATATAAAAAACATCAAATTGTTACAAGTGCCTTTTTTTAATTTTAACAGTTATTTCTTTTGATATTTTATTCTTAATAATTGAATATATTTTGTGATCTAACTGATAAATATTGTAATAACTAAAAAAAATTATTCAAAAAGAAAACTGATAAAAAAACATGATATAACTTATTAACATTATGTGATGCTTTTTCTCTTTTTTTTAAATGATGAACATTGTGATAACAAAGAAAGAAAAAGTTATTTTGAAAAGATAACATATAAGCAACCGGATATAACTGATGAATATATTGTGATGTTTTAAAAAAACTAATAGATATTGTGATAAAAAAAGAATAAGTTTTTCAAAAATAAAACTGGTGAAAGACGTGATCTAACTTATGAACATTGCAATGTTGTTCATCATAGAAACTAATGAACATTTTGATAACAAAAATAGAAAAAGTTTTTAAAAATAAAACTGATGAACAACGTGATTTAGCTGATGAACATTGTGATGTTGTTCATTAAAGAAAAATGATGAACATTGTGATAACAAAAAAAAAGTTTTCCACAAAGAAAATTGATGAACAACGTGATCTAACTGATAAACATCGTAATGTTTTTCATCAAAAAGAAACTAATGAACATTATGATAATAAAAAATATTCAAAAGAAAACTGAAGAATAACGTGATCTAACTGATAGACATTGTGATATTTTTAATTAAAGAAAACTGATGAACATTGTGATAACAAAAAAAGAAAAGTTTTTTTTTAAAGAAAACGGGTGAAAATTGTGATATTGTCCATCAATAACACACTGTAAATCAAATCTCAAAAATTATTTATCCGTGAAATTGTATATATCAAGAACAATTTTTTCATAAAAAGAATAAGCATTTACTTTTGATGATACACTATAAATGCCCTAAATTAAAAAAAAAACTGTTGAGATATTTCATCAAACACCTTGTAAGCATTTTCATGAACACTTTATTTTTTTGAATTTTTCGAAGAAAAGCTTGAGAGAAACACAAAAGGTGAAGAATTGATAAGTTAGGTACATTGATCTTAATTTGAAGGAAAAAGTTGAGAAAAACTGAAGGAACCCAAAAATTGAAAATATTAAATCATGAGCTGACAAAATTATATCTTCAATTGATGTAATTAAATCACAAAATTAAATAACTAAATCTTGAATTGAAGTATTAAATCATGATTAAGAAACTTAAAGTGAAGAATTATTATACGTGGTTTGTTAGGAAGAGAGAACGAAGTGAGAGAAAATTGAAGACGTGTGTTTATTTCGATTTTTTTTGACTTTCTAGTGTTTGCTCACTTTTTATTTGATCCCCCTCATATTCATTTATATGGTACTCCCGTAAATCTTCTTTGAGAGGCAGTCGAAGAAAAAAGTCATCCTATGCGGCAATCTTCTTTAAGCATGGTAGGATTACTTGTCGAGGGGTTGCATGGAATTGTTTATCAAAAATAAATTATGAGTTAGGTGTTACGTGATTTAGAAACATAGTGTTTAGATTTGATTATGTTGTTCGATATTGAAATAATCAGGCTTTCAAACGTCTAACAAATCTAATTATTGAATAGCCTAACTTATGTTGGGATATGTCCATATCATAAATAAATATACGGCCATAAATTACGTGAGCCTATGGGGGCACACGCGTTTACACAGAGGATACGTTTATTAATGTAATTAATATATTGTATATTAATAGAGTTAAGTACATTTTTGGTCCCTGTGGTTTGGTGCATGTTCTCACTTTTGGTCCAAAAGTAAAAAAAAGTTTGGTTATGGTCCAAAACACATAGGTTCGGTCCACTTTTGGTCCAAAAGACATAGTTTCGTTA